>JAANSN010000228.1:0-74515 GCA_036850665.1 Dicranocentrus wangi
ACATCAAATAGCGTCAAACGAAACAAGAGAAACCTTGTTTACCAAGCAAGCACCGTTAACTAAAACAGTTAAACTGAACAGGCGGGTAGGGTATAAATAAAGTTGCATAATATGTATACATGCTTACTAGCGTTAGGCTTAGCACTGCTGACGGTCCCGACTTGGGACATTTGTCACGTCAAAGCAAAATTGCAAATAAATCGATATTGTTGCAACCAAAACGCTTATAAATAGATAAAATAAAATAATCCTAATAGGTGAAGTTCTAATTGACTCAAGATTCTTGGAAAGAACCAAAAAAGAATACCTGATTTACGAAGAAAGCCTAATTTCCTGGTTTACCCTATAATAGAATTTGCGATATGGTTAAATTATGGATACTTCTGCTGACACTTGGACAATAATATCACATTAACATCTGAATTTATTAACATTCAGGAGGGCGACATTATTTTGTTGATTAAGGACCTGTTGTATTGAATGCGATATGATCGAACTTGGAAGCATTTGGAACTTCCGAAGCCTCACCTCATGATTTAAACATGATTTAAAACTAAAATAAAAGAATTCCCAGAATTTGGAATTTGTATTAAATCAACTAAGTAATCAGAAACGCTGCCAACATAGATTAAAAGTACAAAGAATTGGATTACAATATAAACAGGCAAAACAACGATGTTTTACGTAGAATCAAAGTTCAAAAAGTAAGTTTTAAGGTACTCATGCACACTCTGGAGGTCTCCCGTACTCGTACTTCATAAAAGAACCTTAAATATAGTTCCAGATTTCACTAAACTTCAATTCAAAATTACTGTTCGATATACACAGGCGCTCGAAAATGCCACGTTAGTGTCGTCATTAGCGTTTTCCTCCATTATAATTCATCCTCATTGTCGGAGCTTTAAAGTTTGACGCAGCTTGATACTGAAGCTGGTATGCTAACGGATGAATTTTGAAGCCATATAATCTGAAATAAGAATGACAGGATTACAGCATCACTACTCCAAACCCGTAAATCTCTTAAATCTCTAACCAAAACTTTCTTCTAGACGAACAACAAATTAGTCCATACCTTGGAACAAATTGATTCGTTGGCCGCTTAGGTCTATATTCAGGGTGTACCATGAAAAGCATATGTGGAAATCCAGTTCCGAAGTACGCACCATCAGTGTGATGGTGTCGTGACGATTTTGGAGTGTATACATCTTGACACTTTGGGCAATACAACTTCACCATTGCCTCCCCCGGAACATCAGACAAACCTGAAGAAAAACACATTACAACATGTCAAATTCCACATTCTTCAATTCATAATTCCTAAATCAAATACCACCACAAGGAATGCATTTGATAATTATGATTTTCCTTAAGCTTTCATATTTCAATCATTCACGTCGCATCTACTTGTTCATTTCACTGGATCAAGTAAGTTTTACAAGGCTAATAAATCTAAAAATAGCATTAGCGTTATTACTACTCACCTATTGGTAACATTGCTTGACTTTCGCAATATACTCTTGGACAATGTCCGAAGTCTCCGGATTGATACTTCTCGATCATCTGAGCAATGCCACGGTTTGTCAGAATGTAGCGTGCATGAATCAGACCATATAGAAGCTCAGCAGCTTGCTCGATGAGATCAGACTGATTTGGGTTATCTTCAATTTCATCGTCAGCTTCCAAGTCCAAAATCATGTCTAAAGCTTGACGATAATGTGGAACTTGTTCATTTAAACCAGTAAGGTTGAATTTGTCTTGGATATAATCTTCATCGACCTATAAACGTTGAACAAGCAAAAAATAAAAAAAATAAAAAAAAATTACAAACACATCATGACAGCGCCGCTCCAGTGTAATCATCTCCCTTCTCAAAAGAAAAACTGTTTTAAAAAAAATACTCTTAATTAACTAAAGATTTCTTACCTCACAAAAGAATTCATTCCCCCTAAGACCACAAAACCAGCTGATCCATGAGACCTCCTCGGAGCTGCTCATCTTGCGTTTTAAACCTCTGCTCGGTGAACCCAGACTCGCTCTTTCGTTTAAAATTTATTAAAAAATTTTGTTAACGAAAATCCACACAGATTCTTCCCCCTAATTCTTGTTAATTTGTACACACGCCGTCGTCCCTATCGTTCCCTACACTCGAAAAAAAACTACAAGATGATCACACAGCTCCGAAGGAAGAAAGATGACTTGTGTCCCAAAAACTTGATTACAAAACGAAGGGGAAAAAGAAAAACAACTTTATATCCCAAAAAAAAGATAAATAATATATAAATACTCTTTAGGTAGTTTTTAGCAATACTAAAATATATTTTGGGCTTGTTTACCCCCTCCCTCATCCACTCATCATCCCTTCAGCATATAAAACGATAGAAACGGGAAAAAGAGGATTTTATTTTATATAACAACTTATCATAAAAATCACAAAAAATCTTGTTGGTTTACACGCCAATAGATGGGAATGGGAAATTGAGGAAGGAGAGTAAGGAGTAATATTAAGTAAGGAGACCTTTCTTTCAGAGCTTTTTTGCTTGCTTGTTTTGTGTGAGATGGATGAATGTGACGAGGACGAGGATATAAGGAGTTTTAAAGGATAGCATCCACATCCAACTTCACTTTATCCCTAACTCACTCACACACTCACTCCTCATCCAACACACACATCTATTATGGATGATGCATACGGCATTTAAGGATAAAAAAGTGAGACACACACACGGTATAGTATAACGTAACGTAACGTCAGTAAGTAACATAAGTATTTAACCGTGTGTATGTGTAGTGTGCCGTGTGTATGTATCGCATATCGCATCCCTGTGTAATACGCTCGCTCGCTATATGAAAGTGGGACAAGGCAAGAACGAAAGTGAGGAGGAATCTCAAAAGGAGAAAGAAGGCATACCTAATATAAAATACATATATAGAAAATACTTATACATAAGGTATACAAGACTCAAGTGTACACCATCAACTCCAATAGTAAGGAGTATGTAAGGAGCATCGAGCATTTTAAGCAGCAAATATTAGAGGAAAAAGCCGTGTGTTGGCTCCACTCTCCTCTCCGGCTCCGGCTATGGTTCTCAATGGGAACCTATGCTGAGCTGGTTCATCCGGCCAACGAGTAGTTCACATCGACGAGAACGAGAGCCACTTCAAAATCATTTCCAAAAACTTGAAACAATTAGTCACTCATTTTATCAATATCGTTAGAAATTTGATGTCTGTTCCGGTATGACTTTTAGACGGGCTGAAATGATGGGGGCGAGGGGGGGAAATAATGTGACTTACTTAAAAACCCAAAAGAAGATGATGAAATTGGGAGAAATCTGAGCGAGGAGGCGAGGATGAGCTGGTGTGAACAGGTCGTTCAAGATCGAAGCAGGAGGGGCAGGTGGTGCCACTGTGACGCCAGAAGAGGGGTGCAGAGTCGAGGTGAACCAACGAGTAGTTCACATCGACGAGAACGAGAGCCACTTCAAAATCATTTCCAAACTTGAGACAATTAGTCACTCATTTTATCAATATCGTTAGAAATTTGACGTCTGTTCCGTTCCGGTATGACTTTTAGACGGGCTGAAATGGTGGGGGCGAGGGGGGAAATAATGTTACTTACTTAAAAACCCAAGAAGATGATGAAATTGGGAGAAATCTGAGCGAGGCGAGGATGGGCTGTTGTGAACAGGTCGTTCAAGATCGAAGCAGGAGGGGCAGGTGGTGCCACTGTGACGCCAGAAGAGGGGTGCAGAGTCGAGGTGATACATAAGATACACAGAAAACAAATGCATAGTGTGATCTCGTCTCATGTAGAATGTGGATGATGATATGATGAGATGAGGAATGGAATGGAAATTGTGGAATGCCTATCCTTATCCTTCCTTATACATGTAAGTTAAGTATGCAATGCTAAATAGGTATGTTTTGTATTAGCTTGCACACATCCACATGCACACACACCTCAAGTGTTTTTGATCAAGGCGAGATGCGAGAGAGCTTCATGTTCATGTACACAAAATGTTGCACAAACAAAGATTTAGACTCAAGAAGTCATCATCGAGAAATTTGGAGATTATGCCGGGAACGGCAGGCTAAAAAAAATCTCTGAAAATTGTCTCATAGATAAAGAAACACCAGTTCCAGTTAGGGACAAACACAAGGTAAAAGTGTGTATTGTTATTAATTTTGTTAACAGTTTTAGCTGGGTTTACGGAGTTCTTGTCTTGACTGACACTCTTGAAATTGACATCACGTTGTCGTTATCCCTAAGTCGAGTAAAAATGGTAAGTTATCGTCTTTACGACTTACAATTAGAATTTAGAGAGCAAACAAAACGGATGACGTAACAAGTGCAAAACAATAACAGCATTTTGCTAGAAAATTAACACGCAATAGGAAAATGTATGTAGATGCTGTTAAATGCACATCATGATTATGATCCCTATTTTGTTGCTTTTTTAAGTCAGTAACACTGAAAACGGATGTTGGCGACATCAAGGTCGAATTGCATTGTGAGCTGTGTCCAAAAACGTGTGAAAATTTTCTTGCCCTGTGTGCAAGCGGATTTTATGACAATTGCATATTTCATAGGAACATGAAAGGATTTATGGTACAAACAGGTAAGTATTATAAAACGTTACAACAAACTAGGATAGAGTTTAATTAACCTCTCATTTACTCATTTTTTACCTTCGTGAGTTGTTTGTTATTTGTCTTACTAAAAATGTGGGCGGCTTGTGTACTTATAGGTGATCCTACTGGAACAGGTAAAGGAGGCACTTCGATATGGGGCAAGAAATTTCCTGATGAGTTTAAAGATGAGCTGAAGGTATGTATGTCCTTTGAAAATTAGTATACTGACTGATACTGATACAATTTAATCCATTTGCGATTACATGTTAGGGACTAAGACTTGGAATAAATTTTGGTTACTTGCTTGTTTTTTTTTTGTAGCACAACACGAGAGGGATAGTTAGTATGGCTAATTCCGGTGTCAACACAAACGGAAGCCAATTTTTTATAACATACGCAGCACAGCCACATCTAGATTTGAAGTACACAATTTTCGGAAGGTAAACTTGAAATATTAATTATTAATGTACGACGGAATTTATGTTGACAAGCCCATGTCGGATTGCGCGTCGTACATCTTCCCGTGACGAAATATATTATACCTCTGTAATTTAATGGGCTTATTTTTTATTATTTTATTATGTTTGCTTTGAACAGGGTCATTGACGGCTTTGAAGCGTTAGATGAGCTTGAAAAGTTGCCTGTGGACAAAAAGAATAAGCCTCTTACTGATGCTAGAATACTATCTATAGTCATTCATGCTAATCCAATAGCAAACAGCGCAGCGTAATAGTAATAAAAATATAATTTGTAAATAAATTAATATAATGCGTAGGACCAGACCAGATATTGTTTTCCAAAGTTTATTTATATGTAAGTATGCCATATGCTACTGTTTCTGTTTATATCAAACTGTTGACTGTTGAATAGTTTAAATTCAGAGAATATATTTGAATATATTTATTTTTATCAATTTTTATATTCATTTACGGACACACTCATTTATTGACTAAATGTGGTATTTCTTCGAATTTGTTAGGGTCAAATGCACAAGTTATGACTCAAGAGTTAATAGTCCGGTTGTAGTGGTTCCATTGAATCAAGTACAATAATTTGCAACTTGCAACGCTTTATAGCAGTTGAAGCCAGATCACTTCAAAAAACATTGGATATAGAGACTATATTTATTCATTAAATATTCGATAAATATCCAAACCAGGGAAAACCACTGGAAGGGTTCAATATTTATAACTTCATGAATGTCCCTTCTTCGGTCGGCTGTAGCCAATTTTGATCAGACCACAGAGCCGAGCTGTCTACAACATGGAAAGTGTATGCCATCCTTCGTTTATCAGATGTATTCGGATCACTTTGATGTATAACTAAACCGTCTATTAGAACTAGATCACCTACAAAACAAGTAATTAAGTTTAAATACTCCAGCTATGCCAGCTATAAAATGCAACTTTTATGGATAGGTATTAATTCAGTTCGTGCCTGGCTTAGCTGGTGTAGCAATAAGTTCAGATTTTTCTGGCTTCGGCACTTCTCCCTCGCGAATAAAGAGAATATCTGAAGTTTTGTCCGGGTTCTTTATGAATCTAGTAGGTTATATACAAGGATGATGGTTGCAACTAATTCTAATTCTTAGAATTAATTCATAGAATTAGTTGCGACCATCCTCTTTGGGTTATATATGTAGGTAGAGTATGAATAATACATTTGAGACGGTCATTTGATTATTGAATTGACATGACAAGCAAATTTACATACCTTTGGTAAACTTTATTTGGTTTATGTGATCCTGGAAGGAAATTTAGACAGCCATTTTCCGCAGTCGCTTCATCCAATGCGATCCAAAAGCCAATTAATTTGCCATGTGTTGGTTCAGTATAGAGAAATGTAGCATCTTGGTGTGGATATACTTTAACAATTCCAAACAATGTAAATGAGAAATGTAGTTTGGCGAAGAGCTTATTATTTGATGTGCTACGTTACACGTCGTACCATACCTATTCCACCAACTTTCGGGTGCTTAAAAATAACCATGCTTTGCATAACTGTTGGTTCTTTAATGTCAGTTAGTTTTTCAGCGACTTCCTTTACTTTATCGTTGATTGTACTTTTGCTTAAATTTGGGATGAAATTTGTGCAGCGCGTGTCCAACCTTATTAAGAGCATCTTCGGGTTTATCAACAAGTAGTTTTCCATCTGGGCTTACAGTCGACTCTTCATAAAAGCCCCTAATCTTGTCACCGCTTTCCGCAAAGTATGCATCGCGTGTCTGAGCCTGAAATGAAATTTACCTGTAAGTCTTTATGGAGGTCGGCCGTATAAAAACCGTTTGAGGAAATGAAACTTGCACTGTAATCTATATTATATGTACATTCTCATTCGAGATCCCGGAAGAGGCATGCAGCTAGCAATTCAATCTCTATCGGGGACGTATGTCGGCATGTCTGCCGCGAAAAAGCCATTAAATCCTATCATCTAGAATATATCTCATATAATTTATCAATGTAATATATTTTTGCTTGTTACAGACTGAATTTTCATTTCATGACCACTACTGTAACCGTAACTGTTTCATAATACTGGATTAATTAACGCAAAAGTTTTGCTTTTCCTATACTTTAATGACTTCCTGCATTCGTCCTTAGATTTTATCGTTAGAATATCAGATAATATATGTAATTGTGTTCAGATTTTCTGTGAACTATTTTTAACATAAGGTTCAAGTCTGACCATTGTGCAGCTGCGAAATATCATACCTACTCTTCTGCTCTGTTATGTTTCATGTCATCCTCTTCCTTCGCCGTTCCTCTGACATTATCATAAATCTACCACCAGGCTTTTTAAAAGTGTTTTTGCACATAGAGAATTTAGCGTGGGACTAAAACCAGCATGTCTATTATTATCTACTGGACGCAACAGGGCGATGGAGCGAATTACTAGACAATGAAACTATTGAGATAATTCCGCATGAAATGCGTTTTATGACTCACCCCAAACACAGAAACTGGCGAGTTTTGGCAGTACTCTTGGAGAACTTCTGATGTAGCTTGTTTTAGCTCGAGAACTTCCTCAAGGCTGAGAAACCCAGGAACTACAGCAAACCCATTCTCTCGAAACTGTGGGAAAGCAATAAAAGTGGTGTCATAAAACAAAAGGAAAATATACATTTTCACGTTGTGTTAGTATTTACGTATTTACTATACTATAACCTATGCCAATGTCGGACATCAAAGCTCGTCTTCTGCTTCTCACATGCATGCAAATTATTTACACTAGTACGTGATATTTCGAAGCAATTCGACAGGGTTTTATTGCAGATTGTAGTTGCGTAATTTGGACTCTTAATTAGCTATATAGTAGACATGGAATTGGAGAAAACTACAAACAAAAGTGCATTTATTTGTTCCGCACATCCATTTGTTTTAAAGCTATATTACTACATTTACATGTGGGCAATTCAACAAGAATGGTTTCCGAAAACCTCTAAAGTTTAGTCTGCCTTGAAATGACTATATTTATACTTAATTTGTTTGCATTTTGAAAATTACCTGTGCTACAAGATCCTCTGAAACCAAGCCCATATTTTGGTCTTCAGTTTTACTGATTACTGAATTAATGGTTATATTCTCTTAAATCCGTAAATCGTAAATCCAAATCGTGAGAGAAGCTATATTATTAATCCTTTTTAGTAGTTAGTAACGTTGCACAATTTTATTCCCTTCAAGGACCATATATTGCAGAAACTGCTACTGACATGAGTTTTCATGCTATGTTATGTTATGAATGATGAGTCAACACTGATTCTGATTACTAATATCAGTATCCAACTTCCGAAATTGACCTTTGCAGAGATCAATTTGGTATAAAAACAACGATCTAGCTTAGCCTGAGAATTTTCAAACAAATATTCTCAAGTTTTGTAGTGATGAATCATCTAACTGCCCTCATCTCCCTCCACTACTGCCGATTAAATAGTTATTGCCTTTTGCCATACAAATAGGATCCATCATTGAACAGAGTTGTATAAAGATATATCCAATATTCCTTATACTTTATGTTTCATTACATCTGTTGTATATGCACTTACCTATTTTATTCTAAAGGGCTGCTGCTGTTGCTTGATCAGACTCTTATCAGAATCAGACACTCCTTTTGTGTGTCCCATCATGAATGCTTATGTGTCATTTAGGCTGATGAATGAAAGGATTTACCATGTCTGCATTGAGGCTTTCAATAATAATATATCCATGAGGGAGGAAGACAAGATTAGCCATAGTCGTAATGTGAACTGGCTGTAACTTCTCCAACTAATAAATATTGTCCCTTCTCACCACACAAGATGTCGATACAGCCAGAGGCGGTTTAGCAATTTCGTTCTATATTAATATCTTGCTATATCTGTACAAACATGTACATAAAAGTTGATGGACAGATGCGATATAATTCCATAATGGACATGTAGCAAAATGATCATAGTCATGAACCTGACAACTAAGAGTTCCAGAAGTATAAATCTAGTTTTTTTGTCCTAAAGTATTCGAAGTAAGTATGAATTACGGCAATGTACCAAAAACGACTTCGGCGCGAATAACCATAACCATGAATGTGAAGATGGCTTTTTATGCTATTATTTGATGATGAGAGTTTTTAGCTCTCTTCTTTTGATTCTGGACACACCACACTTATTATTACTTTCAGCGTATTGTGGTTTCGTATAATTCAAAGACCTTGTTTTTATCAACAATGAAGGTGCTATTTTACCTTAATTAAAAACAAGTCCACAAAAAACAGCTAAATCCTGTCTTTGCTTGACCCTGATCATCATGCACTATGGTATTACCTAAACATTTTGTGTAATGCGCACATACTACCATGGTCAAGGCTGTAGCGATTGAATAATACACATAAATTACTTATAGCCCACCGTCAGAATAATAGTTTGTTTGATATACATGTTTTGTGTCAAACCGTCATTTCATCTGTCAGATTTTGTTTTTATGTTAGATAGCCTACTCTGGTCCACCACGTACGTCTCCACCTCGGCCTCGCTTCAATTTGTGTCTACTGTCTAGCTATCCCATATACTACGTCATACTCATTATTTCAGCTGCGTTATCACTGACCACAGTGACGACTATTTCCAGGTCCAACCAATTTCTACAGGAGAGCTCGCTCGCTCGCACATCATCTCTTGTAAACAATTTCAGGTAGCACAGGGGCTAAAAAAAGTTGCCTGTATCGAATTTGCGCAACACTTGCCTCATTATCTCCAGCCTGTAGTCTGTATAGGTATCCAAATATCATGTGGTGGTGGTATAGTGAGTATATGCTGACGCCATTTACTCAAGCCACGCTTTCCTTAATTCCCATACAGCTAAAGCTCTGAAGTTAACGAACTTCTTGCCAACCATGTTTTTTTGTGTAAGAAAGCTATGTTAGTTTTTACCATATCACGAAAGTCATAATTAAAGTTTTACACTTATAATACTAGTGCAATGCAACTCGTACTGATAGAATACGACCCGAAAGAAGTTGTTTATCGTAGATGGACTATATGTGAACAATCCATAGTAGTATAAAGTATGTAGGTGAGACCTACGAGTCCGATGCGATACGTTGATACGTAAATGCAGACGCAATTATCCATCCATCCTCCATGCCCATACGTCTTATGGCCGCTGTTCACGTTGCCTAATACAGTTCTCACGCTTACGACAGTGAGTAAACACGGCCATGACTGATGTGATGACCATTATTGCTTTAGGTGTATAATAATAATGCCTGAGTGTTGTTATTTGCGCATACCCGTCTACCCTCCATCCAAACACCCAGTCAATTCTTCAAATGGATTTACTGCTTATATGGTCATGCTTTAATTGCAACAAAAAATGCATCTCGCCAGACATTAAAAATCTTCGTCATAGCCCTTCAGTAGGATGAGACAAATAAACTGGAGGATGGGCTGAGGGCAGGTAACCAGTCCATCACACTATTATGCTTCTGCTTTTTCAGTGTTTACTGCTCACAAAAAATAAAATCTCTACGTGTACAGTGTATACACTCCTCAGTTGAAGCATACTATACCTAAGTGTAATTGCATATATTATATGCAAATCCTCGCCATGCCATGATTATATAGCAATAGCTCGAATTAAGAAAAAAAAGTTACTGCTTATGGATTGTTTTATGCTAATCACGTCAGAGCATTTTTCTTGAAGGTATACGAATTGGTATGATGAATGAGTTTGGCAAGGGATACGGATTACGGACTTGTTTGAAACTAAGTATATTCCTGACCACCTTGTACTTAGTACTTGGTACGGTGTTTACGAGAATATCTTTTTAATTGAGTTGCGGATTACTAGGATGAAGATTTCTTAACCCGTTTCAATGAAATTGCTTTAATTTGTAGAATGCTTCTCGTACTGGATCTTGCCAAGGACCAGCTGGCTCAGCTATCGGCCACGTACGTCGTGCAATTAGGAAAATGTGATTGTGGTCGGTTGCGCTTCCGATATAATTTAAATTGTTGTTCGTTAATTTTCTTATTCCATATTCCCATCGTTCGTTTCTCCTTTCTGAGCACATTATGTAAAATAACAATTCTGCCTATTGTAAGACGCATTTTCGGTAACCGGTTCGGCGTATTTGATAGCTATCTCTCAAGCGAAAGCTAAAATATATTCAATATTGCAATTTTTATGGTACAGGAAAACAAGGAAAAATGAAGCACTAATATATTTCCTTCAAACATATTCCCATAATTCTGTTCACGCCACTCACTCCTGTTTATCGAGATTTCTATCATCTCCTTCAAAGTCGTGTTTATGTACCCGGAATGTGAAATATAGGAGAAAAATACTTTTTTTACTCAAGTTCACCAAAACGTGGGTGCTACACCTTCAACATTTTCCCTAAATACGCTTGCTTGCTTAACATACCCATTCATACAGTAGTATACTATGTGGATGACTAATCCTCTAGAAGTTTCACTCCGGTGTTACGCATTAAAACGAACTTTTATCCTGCACGAAAGTTAAATCCGACCTGGAACTGAGGTTAGATAACATGACAAAAGTTTCCCATGCTTTTATCCGGTTAAACACACCTTGTGTGTATTTTAAAAACCATAATTGAGTGTGCAATCATTTTTTGAGTAGAGAAGGTATGAGTCATCCATCCGCGAAATTAGATAGTTCTGAAAAAAAGACAACAAGCAACTTCTTATTAGGTAAACGAAAAGTAAAGTAGCACCCATATAGCGTGAACTTTTTGCGTGGTCCTGCTCCTCTTGTGCACAGGGCACCCCCGGTTTACTAGATTTTTCCTTTTGAGTGAGAGCATATATGACAGTAAATTTTATTTCAGAGGACAATGATAGACTACTTTTCGTACTTAGAAACTCAGGCAATCAAGCATCTTTTAGGCAAAAGGATTTATGAGGTTGAAATTGCCTTTTATGCGGAGGTGGTTGATCATGGTTATAATACTTTGCTCGGGGTTGTTGTTTATCTTCAGTGCTACTTATGAAATCATCCTCTTCCACAAAAATGTCATCCCGACCTTGTTCTAATTGATGACTTATGTCCTTACCTGGCTCGAAATATGTGTTTGGAAATGTGGAATTCTCCTTTAGTCAATAAAGAACATCATTCACGAGAAAATTACTGCATACTTGATTTGAGGTTTCGGGGACGTGTTGTATGTACATTCATACCTAAATCATACCGGGAGGGAATCATATCTTGCATTTTTTATTGCACGAGGTGTAACATTCGGAGACCTATAAGTGTGAGTAAAGTGTACTCCTCTCTTGAGTGGGAGTCAGTCTGGGATTCACATTTTTTCCTGTGTCTATGCTAATGGCAAGGCAGGGGCAGGATGTGGAGATGCGACACCGAAAGCGCGGATCCTTATTAAGATGTGCAGAGCTTGATCGTAATGTACAGAATGTCCCATCTTGAAATGTGCCAGGGTTGAGTTACACAATTTACTTACATACCAAAGCTAACAGAAGTTGTAAATGTTGAAGTGATATTATGGATAAAGATAATCAATCTAAAAAAAAGGTGTACTTTCACTAATATTATGACGCATGTACTATGGTCGGCACAACACCAAGTCACACCAGAACCACGCCCGACCCCCAATCTCATTTTCATCTTTTGACCCGAATCAAGCGATATCTCCCGACCCGACACCCTTACAATTTACTTACATACCAAAGCGAACAGAAGTTGTAAATGTTGAAGTGATATTATGGATAAAGATAATCAATCTAAAAAAAAGGTGTACTTTCACTAATATTATGACGCATGTATTTATCCTTTCTCTAATAGCGTAAATAGAGTTGTTTCAGCAATCAAGCGTTTTTAAGATATTGTGTACATTTGACGTATATCACAGCCTGAGTGCGTTTATCACACACATTAAAGCTTTATCAAAAATTGCTTGTTAGAATTTTTGTATAGGAATGTTGCATAGCTTGCATCGGTTTTTGACCTTTGCGATACTGACTTTGTGACTACAAAATATTCAATGTCAGTTTTGTTAATCATAGCATCTAAAATCTATACTTATGTGAAGAAGTCAAGTCAATCGTATTTCTTTATTCGGGGTCAACAACGATTAATAATAATATAGACCACCAGAATCACCACAAACAACTCATGTCGTGCGCCAGAACCTTATTATGTTTACCACACAACCTACACCAAAAAAACTCCTTTCGTAATAAGACTGTGCTCATTGCATCAATTGGATCAAAATAAGAAAAAATTCCAGAATTTAGAACATCTTTAATTTTCACAATAACGCCGAGCAGGCGTCAGTGAAATTCTCGGCATGTCGTAGCGTAACCCCAAGGGCAGTTTTCGTTTGTATATTATGCTTATGCGTAAGTACCTACTTTTGTTTATTTTGCTTCCGCCGTCTGCGACCGTTGTGATCTTGAGGTCAGAAAGTGAGAAAAACAAGGAAGCTTTTATGAAGTGACAGAGGTTTCTACCTATATAGTATTTGCCCACCTAATTAGCATAGCGTTTAAGCATTTTTCCTTTACACACTTTAAGCCTTCGTCGTGGCGTAGCGTGGTATTATGTAGTTGAAAGTTATGCGAGCCATACTGACTGACAAGCGTCATACGGGTGTATTATTTTGTTTTCGTGCAATATTGAGAAATATGAAATAAGAACTGTCAAAATAAAATCCATGAAAGTTCCCAGACTAATATAATTCAGCACATCCCAGGTACATCAAGTCATCCCTTCAAAACAATAAAAGAACCGAAGTACGATTCATCTACCAGACAATTCTCATACTGATTATGAGTAAGAATTACATGACAAAGCAACTGCGCAACACTTTTTAATTTTTAACCGACATCACCCAATCAACCTGAATACGCACGTATTTCGTAAAGAATAGAGACACGTTTTATGCATAAATATAAAATTACATCCGTCCCGGTAAATGGTTCTAGTAACAAAAACAGAATGACTAGATTTATTTTATTACATGATCACAATAAAAACTGGAAGTCTGACTTCATCTATTCCAACCACTCTGATATCCTTGTGCTTTCGCATTTTACAGAGAAAAACAAAAATGTTACATCACATCATGATCTGCTAAAGTATAAATGCACATCCCCAGAGACGTAACAAAGGTAGCATCATGGTTTTTCTGCATTATGCATGATTATAACAATCTGAAAGTTGAATGAAGTAGCGTACTATTGAAATACTAGTGTCGTCCGTCCAAACAAAAAATGAATTGTTGTTTTTCTCTCTCTTTGGGCTCAGCTAAATGTACACGTAGACGTGGTGGACTACCTTATTCGAGCACGGTTTTTGCATACACCGTCAACTGTATACGCGAGATGTGCAGACGGATGACTATGACTAGATAATATAGTCACTCGAGAGCAACTTACAGCGTACAGAATAATACATGCGATTAGGCAAACGTGAATGCAATATGCATCATCCTCTTCTCATTTCGTGACGCAAATGGTTCCAATGATAATGCTGTGCTTACATGTGAAATGACCAGTCATAAACTATGACAGACCGAGTGATTGAGGATGCACACGAGGATGAGTGTACTGTACTGTCATGTAAACCCAATTTTCTATATTGTGTTCTCACAAGCCTTAAAACCATTTCCCAAAATGCTTTAATTTAATGCAAATAAGTTCCCATAAACCACAAAATGACAGTTGTGTCATGTGTATATCTTCAATGGAAAAGGTTTTTCTCTCGTTTAATACACGGTACAATTCTTCATAAAAATAATAATTGTAGGTCAATTACAATCTGCGAACAGGTATAATAATAGTAACAACGACGAGGGTATATATCACACACAGACACACTAAAAGACTTTTCTTGCTAAATCGTTAAAATCGTTTTTTATTTGAAAAAATGTACGTACGTCATAGCATCTTGTACACGCAAGAAACAGATACAGATGAGTTGGTTCACGGTTGGTTGACTCACAAGTACTACAACAGATACAGATACGCTTAGAATTTCGAAATGCACCATGAAACATGAAGTATACAAAGTTTGCGGAAATGCAACAGCTAAAGGAGTTGGGTTGAAGATAGGATCTGATGAACCAAAAATTTGCATTTACGTAAGTAAAAACCATCAAGCTAAACCGCATACCTATTTACAAAGGAGGTTTTGTTTTACCGACCGAAGTCTCTAAATGACGTTTAGATTTAAACGGAGATTCTTTCATTTTTTATGAATTCAACGAGAAATTAATTCAAGCCCATAGTTTTTGAATTTCAAGTAGCTTTCATATTGCCAAACGGAGAAACAAAATAAAGAAATCTCAATATGCATATATATTCTTCTTTTTGTAATGATCATAAAATTCATGATTTTTTAATGCGTGAAATCAACGATAAAGTGAATTCATACAGAAACAAAACAGTGGTAGTAGTGGTACATTACAGTAAAAAATTAATGCTATATATAACATTATATAATGCTCTATTTAGGTAAAACTGTATAAATCTTTGGTATATATCTCTGCGTGTGTGTGAGGGTAAATGTTGTTGTCATACAACAATGAGGAATGTTCACGTAACACATAATATAACATAGTAGTGAACTACAATGTACACTTTACACAAGATGCAGTTTTAAATATTCATATTATAGATTTTTTAGTATATATACTTAGAATATCGCATGAAGAATCATACTACATTGGAAATGACTATGATCTTTAAAGAGTCATAATCACCAGAATAGTTACGAATTATAGAGATTTATAACACGTTTTGCACTCATTTTCTCTCAACGTCGTCACCACACTCAACATTAGATATATATATATACCTTGGCTCATCTACTAAAAAATTTTCTCTTTTTCCCAACACTTGTCCTACACATAACATCCATAATAATGTGTAATAATTGTATGTTGTATTATAGCTATTTCAAAACCACATTTTTTCATACTACGCACAAAAAATCTTCATACACTCCATTCTTTCTACACACAATAAATACATCATTCACACGAAAAGGCTGAAAAATGCTGACTGGATAAAACACTTCTATTTAGACATAATATATATAGCATAATATGTTACCTGTTTCTCTATTTGCATTTTAACAAAAAAAACTTCGCAGCGGTCTGCAAAAAAAACACTGGTTTGTAGAGAATCGAGAAAACGAAAACTTGAAAACTACTTAGCTTTCATGTCTTGGTGTTGGTACAGGGTACAAAAGCTACATGAGTTTTTTGTAACAACCAAAATGTGATTGTGGTAATAATAATAAGATATTAACAGGTAATATGAGATTTATTTGAATGACAAGTGGAGCGAGAGTGTATATAGCTACCTGCGTATAAAAACATAATGTAAACTCAGATGCCGCAGGAAAATCTCGTAATGCTCGGATAATTACGCTATAAGGGTATTTTGCAACTTGCGATTTTTTTTATCGTTTATAAGTGCTGGTGGTAAATTAGTAGATGTATGTATCTAATGCTATCTAATAATCTGATATAGACATAATACCACCATCATAAAGCAAATATTAAAAACGTGTACTTATTTTTATATATACCCTTGCTCTCAAGTTGTACGCCTCCGTCGACGAGTCGAGTGTAATACGGGTCTAGTGTATTTACAAATAGAAAACAAAGACTAGCATCATAATATTTATTTATTTAATGGAAAAAGGGTTTGCGGTTCTGGCTTTGACATCCCTTTTCCTATCTATACTCTACTTTTTCCGTAAATAAGGATTTTCCCGAAGAGATGTATAGCGGACAATAAGGAAAAAGGAGTTTTATCTAGTCCTTTCTTCCGGGCGGATCGGGATCGGGAATGTTTGATGATGATGATGACTGACGACCGTAACGGGGGAGGAAATATATGGCAGTCATGACGGTTTTCCTCTGGCTTCTTCGGATGTTGATGTTGATGAGAAGTTCTTCGTACCCACACCCGCAAACTCCAAGATACATTTTTAGGTAGTGTAAACGCTATTTTTGTAGTCTAAATAGGA
Source organism: Dicranocentrus wangi (assembly GCA_036850665.1). Taxonomy (NCBI): domain Eukaryota; kingdom Metazoa; phylum Arthropoda; class Collembola; order Entomobryomorpha; family Entomobryidae; genus Dicranocentrus; species Dicranocentrus wangi. Next base: position 17,124 of record JAANSN010000228.1, read on the forward strand.
GTAACTTGTAGTAGTAGCTCAGTGTTAGAAAAGGATTCTCACGGCGATGACTGCTGATATCTTTCAGGATGTAGCAGTTCCATATAGAGTTCAGACTTGAGAAAGCGGGAATAAGCATCAGCCTCTAGCAGCCCCTGTATTCTCTTCTGAGCCTGATCAAACGTCGTGTGCGTTGGTTGAGCCATCTTCGTTACTAGACTATCTTTCGTTAGCGAATCAAGGTTGATCTGTGAATAGACAGAGAAATTAGGGATCATATAAATTGGTGACCTTTCACAGATTTTGTGCAATGAGCGATTGAACAAGTGCCATAAACTAATGAGGAAAATGAATGAAAGGAAGGAAGGACTTTTTTTTCTCGGGAATGGTAAATTGACAAGCGGGGTCATGCACCACTTGTGTGTATGTGCTCTATGGGATGGGATTGCATAGGATATTGCAGTTCTGCTTGCCAAGTCAAGTCAGATGAAAAAAAAGTTTTGTTTTATATGACACCACCCCTCATTCCCATTTTTCATCGTTATCATTACATCTCTCTATTTGTCTATAAATATTGCATCTCTTACCTCTTTGGGGGCTTGAGGAATGATGAAATCGTTGTAAATCTTTTGCGCTTTTGTGTTCAGCTTATTCTGCCGACTTTTACGGTAGTCCTCGATTGCCAGCCAGAACTCGATATTTTCTTCGCTAAACTCCCGTTGGAGGAACGCTTTGAAGAGGGCTTGGCCATCTGGAGGAAACAAGAAAAGGAAACACTTGGTTAGCATCATTATTATTACCATTTTGTTGGCTGACACATTTATCACAACTCACATAAAAAAGTTTTTGGCAGTGCGAAAGCCAAAGCAGCAAGCACAGCAATCTTTTTAGTTGTATGTACTTCCACTTAGCTCATTAATAATGACCAGCTAATAAGCTACGGGTGTAGGTCAATGAGCATATTAGTATTAATAAAGCTGTCAGGTCACTTTATAAAGGGATAATGGACAATTTGCTAACTGCACAAGTAAGTGTACACAAAGTTGACAAAAGGAGGAGGAAACTGGATGCAAACACACTAAAGACTAATAATAGTCGAGTTTATTGCGCAAAATTATTTTTTCCAACATGTCCAATTCCAGCACAGGTAGTGTGTTTTAGCATGCAGGATGTGTGCCACCACTACCACTTCAATCAAAAGTGAGCATATTATTGGTGGAGTTGTTGATATTCATGATTATTGTTGTGCGTATTGAACCAAGAAGACAAGGATGGCAAAAGGGAAGATCCCTTCTTAAGATAAAGGTCATAAAAGATCTCATACATCAGCCTTTGCGTATCCACCGTCCATACCATTGTGCTCAGGCCTCTCCTCCTGCCTGCATATGGATGGTGTAACGAATTGAATGGAGCTGATGATGATGCAAGTTGAACATGGAGTACAAATATAGGAAGAAGTTTTTTTTTTGCGAGTAAAAAACGTGCATGCAATATTACATTCATTAATAAATGGTTTTGTATGCGAGGAACGCAACATGTTAAGCAAGCAAAAAGTAATTTACTACAACAAACAGCTCCGCTTTTCAACGCCGTGAGCAAAAGGCTTTTGTGCAAAAAGAGTAAATAGAAAATATTTTAAATGAAATATTGAGCTAATATTCGTAACTTACATTTCGAGGCCATGAGATCATTAAAGGAGTTTGCCCATTTCTGAGCTTCTTCCGGTGGAGGTCTCACTGAGGCTGAGTGTATCGTTCCCTCAGTGTGCCTTCTTTTCAGGAATCCAAGTCTGAATTTCATGTCTGTTCCTCTGTAAGAAAAAAAATCACAAAAAAGATGTCTTATTAGTCATGTTGGATATCCATTAGTTGGATAAAATAAATAAAGGTATTTTTATGCCAGGGGGACTACCATAATTCATTTGTAAAACGTATATTTTTCTATATTTTTCCTAGTTCCTGGAAAATGCCTATGGACTTTTGGTGCTTAAATTGATTACGAAGAGCACGCTCCCAATACTTCTGAACTTGTTCATTATGATTATTACCACGGGCCGAGTTTACGTGATAACTCTGTCGATGACATTGACACACTTTCGGGCACTCCGAGAATGAACCACTCGGAGTAATATTTTCACCATCAAATTTCATCAGTTTTTTTGAGAGGAAAGGCCTACCTCATCATTTTATCACGGAGAATCACATACTCTTCCATATTAACTTCGGTTTCGTGAGTCCTCAGCGTTTTTTCGATCGAAAGAATTTAGATGTGATGTGATGGACCTCATAAAGGACTAGGTATAGAGACTTTGACATTGAGATTGATATATATTCCGTTCGTTTATGAAACATGTACTTTTCCTTTTATTCTTCTTTTTTAAACAATAATGTGCTCGAGAACTCTGCTCTTTGAAGTTATACGAGAGTGAACAGAGGAATCTTTCATAACGTTCCATCGTAGTGGAGGTAAGTGTCGTACACTACAAGCTCATCATTTTCATGCTATATACATACTTCGCCATCATATATTGCACATTACATGGACTGAAAATTTATCATCAAGTGCCAAACTTTCTGGTGGCCTACTCTTTATTGTGGTGGTGGTGGTGGTACGTGGACTGGTAAAAATCCGTCGGCGTTGGCCTTGTCGTGTCTGGCCTAGGACTTCTCATCATTTTTCCATCTCTGAGTTTGTTGTGTTGTAAACCCCTTTCCTTCTTTAAGCTATCTCGAATGCACGTAAGATGCACCTTTTTGTGACTATCATCCCTATTTCATATAACTGGTGATGACTTCAGACTCAGACCACGAACCCCGTTGATGAGCAGGCTAATCTCCAAAACTCTGAGTTTGGAACGATGCATTGAATCTCGTTGATATCACAAAAAGGTGTGATGCAGTATGAGTGTACTTACGTACGTACGTAGGCAATACTTTTATATATATTTACGTTTGTTGGGGCATTAACGACGAGCTTATTGCTGGATAAGCTACACTAATCCTGATCAGTAGTATGTGCATCGCATTTGACGTCCCAAGGTAGGGTTCTGACATCAAGTTTTCTTTTCAGATAATCCCCTCATTCATCTCGCCATATATTATATACTCACTAGTTTATGGCCAATGATAACAAGCGGAATGAAGTTAGAGGGAGATGGGATGCGATGGAAATCTAATTTCCTCATCAGTATCCTTGCTCCTTCCTTTTGACATTTTTGGCCAATTTTCAGCCGCAGCTTGCCATTTTACCACCACACACATTTCTATTTCTACTCGATATATATACTCATCTTGTACTTTGAGCCTATAGTTCATCAGAGATAAAAAAAAAGAGAATGATATTTATACAGCATGAGTAAACTGCGGGGACAGATGTGTGTGTGGTTTTAACGAGTGCAGCAGCACGGTGGATGGAAGAGGAAAATGACGGAATTGAAAAGCTGAGCAAGTGACACTTATCTGACTTTATGGAAATCCCACATGTACAAACACTACAATAAACAGTTGTACACACATTCCATCATTTTTCATCGTCATTCGATCGATGCATGCATGTAGTCAATTCATGATTTATGCATATCGGACTAGTGCTAGATATCGCACATTAACTTAATTATTACGTTACGTTGTTGTTGATTGGCTACAAGTGTTGCACATTTATATTGATTTTGTGTGTGAGGCGACATTCTCAAGTCGAGCATTCAAATTAACTCTCCTCTCAAACAAGATTTTCTACAAGAGCACAATAATAATTCATGCAACTTTCATTAATAGCCAACAAAAGTATGCATTTCCACACCACCCACCGTTAAAATATTCACCGCATGAATAATGAGCTGAATGAGCCGAAGTATGGGGTATAGTATATATACACGCAAAAAGAGACTGTTTGGCATACACCCTGTTTCCTCCCTTATCGCATGATAACGGACTACCATGTCAATGAATGAGTGTAAACGATAAGTGAGTTTAAGGCAGGTGGTTCACATGGGATGTAGTTAATTATCGAAAAAGGGAAGTGGTTTGATTGAAAGAGCAAAGGCGGAAATGATACATTTCGCTATACAGATCATATAAATGTATATATGCTATACTGTGTCTGGGGCTCAATGTGTGGATGCGAAAATTTATGCATGAGGGGATGTCTTACAAACTACCAGATTAGCAGAAAGAGGAACAGAGAAGATGCATTTAAAGAAAGGTATTATTATTGATTTGCTTTTGTTCGTGAGTACCAACCTTTTGAAAAGGTGCTTGAAAGGTGATTTAGGCTCTTTTGGTACAATGAGCGTAACTCCCGTTTTCTCCTCGCTTAACGTTGGAATCATTTTGAAAATCTGAAGTGTGTTATGACGTCGGTGAGATTCCTCGTTGAACTTAATGATCCTGGGATGATGCACTTTTGTAGTTTGCAAAAGTATACAACAACAGACAAAAAACTGTTCACGAGGTTCAAGATTGTTCGATTGGGTAGAAAACGCAAACTTTTTTCAATTTGGGGTCTAAGCCACAAATTGGAAAATTGGTTCAGTAGTTAAAACAAAACTGTTCTGCACGGTGATTGCTAGCTAGGTAGTAGGCCGCGTACAAATGCATTTAAACTCTCACTGTTTATAATCAGATCTCTGTTCTCTGCTGCCAGTTGACGTAGACAAGTTAGTTTTTTGCGCTAGGGTTGTACACACACTTTGGTTTAAGATGCCAGAGTTGGATACTGACGGCATGAAAAGGAGATACGCCAGCGATAAGGTGAGAAAGGGTGCTGTAGCACTTGCAATCCACTCTTTTTACGCTCTGTTCGTTTATCAGAAGAAATTTTGGTGTGTGTGAGAGCCACAGTGCTGCAGTTGGTGTTACTCCGCTCGCTCACGTCATTTATGGTTAAAAGTTAATGATTATCAACATTTTTGCTTGAAGCGGTTGAGTTGTGTGAGTGTGTGTTTGCCGTGCCCACGTCATTCATAACAAAACTTGAATGAACAAGAAGAAGATGTGTTTTTTTGGGTAGTTTTCTTTCAAGTCGCACACCCTTTGGGCAAATGAATGCCTAATATGTGAATTTCTGTGCGGGATTGTCACAGAACACGGTACGAGAACACACCACGCACGATCAAAATTCAGACAAAAAATGTCAATGTGCAACAGGCGAGCGTCACCAAATATCCTTTACGAATTTTTAGAGAACAGGATATTATTATATTATTTCAATTGTCACTGGTGGGTTCACTCGGTGGTGACGATGATTTTACAAAATATTATTATTCACTGGTTATCAAAACCAACAATTGAAATTGAAGATGTGTTGTTGAAAAGTCGGAGAGACTTTTACGTTTTGATTGCACCTTGGGGTAAGGTGATGTATACACACAAGGAGGAGTATTGAGATAAAGTAATTTGTTATGATTTTTTTTCTCTCTCTCTCTATCTCTCTACTAATGTTTGCCTTTTTGGATAAAAAGACGAGTTAAGAAGATGTGTATTTTTTATGTTATGGTTTGCTTAGTAAGCAACTGTTAGCTGTGATCTGCACCGCTCAACGTGTTCGAGCTGAATGAAGGACGAAGAAAGATGCGAGTTGGTTTTATATCCGACCTGCTTTGCCAAACTACACGAAATGCTCTCTTCTGCTGCTGTGAGCTAGAAGAGCTACGATACGATACGATGTATGTGTGTGCCAGCTTGATGCTATATGTTTCACAGTGAGCTTGCTTTAAGTGAGCATCATGCCACACACACACACGTACAAAAAGCGGACGGTTCTATTCTATCCTGATTCTCCAATATTCTCGCAGACTCGCATCATGCTACCAGGTATATTATAGTTGTGATATATATGTAGTTATCGATAAGACTGGCTGGATGTGATGATCATGTACTTACGTACGTACGTACTTTAGTGGACAGTGTAATTATGTGTTAGAAGGTAAAAACTAGGAGCTCAAATGAAAGTATGATTTTTCTCTCCATGAGTCGCTGCCAAACTGCGCACAGTTCACAGCAAAAATAAAGTAAAGAAAAAATTATGGACTTCAGGTTTGGAATGGAAGAGTATCTACACACCGGTCTTCTTCTTGCATTCAATATTTTTGATACCACTTTTTTCGTGGCGTATTAGACGAGAGGAAACACGTTTTTTGGACAGAATCTCGCCGAAAGGCTAGTCTGTCGATGTGTTTTTCTAGTAATTAGGGAAAAAAGCAGAATTTGGGAGCTAATTGTAAATAACTGGCCGTTACCAGTAGCGTATAGCATGAAGGTAGAATACCTAGTCCAACTTCCCAGAATCTCATTACAACAATAGCGGAGAAGTTGGGAGGTGATGTAAGGATTTTGGGATATTTCAGGAATTTGAGAGTCTTCAAGCAAAGCATTAGTGACGATAGTCTCCGGCTATATAGGATTCACTGGGTGGTCGTGGTCATACTTGCTTGGATACAATACTTAAGTCCAAACTATATGCATACATGTTTTCACGTGTCTTATTACAATATCCCGTTTGGATGATCGGAAAGAGCCAAAGCGATTATTATGCTCCTTCCAAGAAAATGACAATTACTCAAAGGGAAAACGCTCGGGGTGTACAAAGAACCACCAGGGAAACTGTTTTCTTCCAAAGAACTCCAGTCTATAAAGAAAGAACCATTTATTTTCCAACAGTTTTGCCAGATGCGACCCATGCTCTATTCATATTCATTTTTGCAAATTCTTTTTACTTATCACATTGAAATACATATTTGAATAGAATGGAAAAGATTGTTTTGCCAGATTCTCACAGGATGTAGGACGTTAGGAGTTCGCAGGAGGCATCACACCAGCAGTTCCGGAAATTCACATTGAGTTCCAACCCAACTTCTTGGGAAAAACTGCTCGAGTGAAGGGTTAAATTTGGTGTAAACCCTGTTCCATTGTTGAATCCTATAGCTTATACTACACCATGTATGTTTTGAAAAACCGATGACATGCTGACTATGAGTTCCAAAAACCCCATTGTCGATTCGGCTTTGTGTGCAATATCTCTTAGGTATTACGCCAAAACCCCGGCGAAAAGTAAATACCCACAGCGTTGTTTATCAAGGAAACATAAATACATAAGGCCGTCGTTCTTCCAGAACCCAACTCTTGGTCCTCATGATGACGTGTACCTCTGAAAGATTTATATTCCCGATTCAAGGAAGAGCGAAGTGAAGTGGGCAACACATTTTCCCTCTCATAATGTGTTTTTTCAGCTTGCATATATGAGTTCTAGCTAACTATTTTTACCTATCCATTGCCTCACACACCCGCGACGCGATTCTCAGGCACCATCCACCTGGTCGTGTTTACGGCACCTCATGACTCAAAATTGAATTAAGGAACAAGCCTAAAACTCATGTTCTAGTGTTTTAGGAGTACTCCTAGATATAAAATTCATTTTGACATGTTATTATGAGAGCTATACAAGATGTAAACAGAAAATAGCTCCAGCCGGTTCACGTCACGGCACACGGGATCGCAACCTTTTCCTGAACTCTTTATCTGACCCACTCATCCCAGTTGACGACGCAATTTATAAAGCACTTTTTCCCCTATCTTCTCTAGTGAACCCTAAAAACTAATAATATTTTAGAAGCATAAGTATATCGCTGGCTATAGGTATCTTTCCACTTTCCAGAAGCCCACGCGATAGCTCACCCCATCAACATGATCATAAAGGAAATTTACAAAAATAAATTTTTTAATGGAGCGTCCTTTGCACTTGGAACAATTTACCGACTTGTAAAGAACCGTGTGTAACGGGTTATNCACCCCATCAACATGATCATAAAGGAAATTTACAAAAATAAATTTTTTAATGGAGCGTCCTTTGCACTTGGAACAATTTACCGACTTGTAAAGAACCGTGTGTAACGGGTTATAAACCTAGATTTCTTATATTTTGATCGATGGTACACATCATAAAATATAGCGTTCCATTCCATATGACGTGTATCTTGTATCAAGTGGATTCTAGTACGGCGCAATTTTTCCTGGTAGCACGTCAGACAATATTAGATACAGATTGTTGGTCGGCGTATTTTTTTTGTCGGGGAAAAATGTACGCGACAGACGGCTTTATAGATAATTTTTTAGTAGAGTTTACGTTTACCCAGCTTATTATTTATTTTTGCCTACTCGACCAAAATCCAAAGTACAAGTTGTTATTTTTTTGTTGCTAAAAACCCTACTCTAGCACTTTTGGATTGTCATCATCCACCGACCGAACAACAGTCATAGTACAAAAACTCAAGATATTAATCGATACTAACAATGTTTACACTCTTTCAAGTGGATCGTTCGGGGAGGAGAAAGTTGCTCTTAAATAGATTACACACGTTATTACACCCGTTTGCAAATGGATTCGCGGAGAAAAAACCCTCGAACGAGAGAACCAACCTTTCTAGTGGTGAAGAAGGTGGTTTGGTTGAGTACCCCCGAGCACTTATAAATATCGAAGGTTACTGTAATCGTAAGACATATTTATTGACGAAACATCATCATCATCATCATCATCCCGCTGTTATTACTGGTATCCAGCCAGACTAATGCACCATTTACATAACATTAGAAACACCTGCCGCCGACTCTAGGAATTATTCATTGTGTACTGGCGGCTTTGTGACTTTCACGTAGTCCCAAACAAAAACAAATATTTTGCTGGTGCTTTCTCTCCAAAGGAAAAAAACAATTTCGGAGGAGACACAGAGACATACAGCAGAGTAGTACTGCATAAATATAATGAGTACACTGTACACTATCGTCATGTGCTATACCTTGATGTTGACACTATTACGTAAACAGTGAGAAAATTGCTTTCAGGTTGTTGCTTTTTTATTATACCCTTCGTGCTAGCGTCAACAAGATATATAATAGATTCCTCAGAAGGTCACATGAGCATTTGTGCAAGGAACCATGTGCCAACAAACGTAATAATACAATGATGAATAATATCCAACGTGTTACATTATGTATGGATGATGTGTAAGAGAAAAGGAAAGGATCGGCTATGGAAAAACGTGGGTTGCCCGGGTTGGTACGCAATTTTTTTCGACAAGTGTGTTTTTGGTCTTACGAGAATACATAATATCCAAGATGCTCACGAGGTGTACATTTTTAGTTATGGATGATGTAAAAAAATACTAGAAAGTCAAGGAGGAAGGATATCCTTGTCTTTCCTTTTGCCGTTTTTCCCTTTCTTTGCAGAGCTAAAGCCTATGGCCGGAGTGAAAAGAAACATATTGTCAAAGATGGTGATGCACATAAAACACCGAAAATGTATATTTGTACACAAGCGAATCCCCTAAAACAACAACGTGAGAGGGAAAAAAGTAATAAAATGTAAATGGTCAAAGGGAATAGGAGGAAGGGAGACGATAGGAGTGTCTATAAAAAAATCATGTGTTTTCTCAACATGCTATTTATACTCCGGAGTGCAGACAAGACTAAACACCTTAGCAGTGTCATGGGATTCCGTCCGATTTGCATACACCATATGGTTGTTATATTTATATGCATGTGAGCAATAGGAGGAGAAATGTGTGTATTATTGGCCACCACGACTCTACGAGCGAACTTTTTCGGTTTTATTGCCAACTGTGACATCGTCCGCCTGTGTTCCTTTACGCTAATTTCCTTCTCTCCGACGAAAATTCAATTCCCGAGATATTTTTATCCTTGTATTTCAGGATGTGTTGATAACAAAAGGGAAATTCAATCAGAAAATAAAATGTTGGGGTTTTACAGACATTGTCACTGTTTTACGTGCAATATAAGCAGCCATTTCACGTCAACAGCGTGTGAAGTGGTTGGAACATGACTGAAAAAGGATTTTATTATCCAGTGACGAATCCAGCCTCTCTCCATACCAAATAACCTTTTTTTTGTGTAAAAACACTTAAAAAGTAACATGCTCCGTGGTCGTGTCTCTGCTGTTTTGTCATATCTCTGGGACGTGAGTCTACCTACAAGGAAATCCAATTAGAAATTTTTGTTTACGGTGCTGCTACCGCATATGCAATCAAGTTCAATAAAACTCACAGGTTATTTTGGCTGCACAAAGTTCGACCAGAATGCTATCCTTGTGAAGAAGGGAGGAGTAGTAAATGCAATTATACGAACAAAGAATTTTTACCTGGCAAGGTCAAGTAGGCTAAAAGGCAATAGTCCTAGTCCAGAGAAGAGACTTGTATATATACTTTGTTCGGATATCGCATTTGTTATCATAATTACAATTAAATATTAAATCACTACAAATCTGGCATTCATCGAGAGAGTCAACCTCGAGCGTAAATTCCTCTCTTTTAGATAAGCATTCATGGTAAAATACTCACCATCCTGCCTACAATGTACTTCAATTTGTACACACCTGCTAAGCGTGATCTTGCAAATGTGCACAAAAATGAGGGTCTCTCGTGTAATGCCATATATTCTAAAAATCATTTCTTCTTTCGGTATCCTAATTAGAAATAAATTAAATGGCCCTGTCCGCCTCCTTGCCCGTAAACAGTTCCATAATCCCATGCGCCATGATGCGAGTATAAAACAAACGCAAGATGCTGGCTGCTGAACGCTTGAACGTTAAAAAAGTATACACGTAGTATTATACAATCTGCAAGCATGGTACAATGTGGTACAGTGCAAAGTACAAAGTAAGTTACTGATTCTTGGTCCTTCTTAAATAAAAATGAGCTGGCAACCAAAAACCAGAAAGAAATTACTATCGTCCATGATGTCATCTTATTTTTACGGATTACTAAATGTCATCCTGCCTCCCAGCAGTCTAGCTAGATGAGCGAGCGTTGTTGAGAATTTTTGTAGGTTTGTTCGTGTGTCGTGCAATACTGCACATTGCTTAACCCAGGATCATAATGCTGGCCCACAAGGCCTTTTCTTTCACTCTTTGCCTTATTTCTAAGCCTGCCTTGTGCTCTCTCTCTCTCTCTGTCGTACAACTTATATGGCAAAGGAGACGTAGGCACAATTCAATGTATCTCCTCGCTTTTTTCATTTCTCGCCTATATTTGAAAGCTTTTTTTTTGTTTATTACATCTAACTAATTCTCGTCTTTGCTTTGTAAAAGTTGAAGTACTCTGAGCCAAAAATGTACACCTGACTCTATTCCATTACATTTTCGAATCAACATTTTCTCTGTAATCAGGATCCTCATCATCAGTTTCATTCAATGCAAGAGAGCGAAAAAAGATTTTTTTTTCTTCGTTTGTATATTCTTCATATAATATTCTAGTATGACAGGGCACAGTTTTGTCCATAATTTATTGACTTGATGGTACATGTCAAGTATCAAGTTTTGTTTATTGCCAAGTAGGACCACTCTCGTTACCTTACAGATTATTATATAGCGAGTTTTACTTGTCGCATGATAAAACTCATAAAGTCATCATGAAAAGTTGAAATATAAGATACGTTCCATTCTTCATATATGGCCTAGGACAAGGCTCGGCGTGTGTTAAAAATAAGTCTATAATGAGTTGCATATCTCTAAGGAAAGAAAATTGTGTGGTGTGACTATATTATCATAATATTCATGGGATTGCCTGCCTGTTGCTCCATGCCGGGCCCATAAAAATACATAGCTTTTTTATATACCACCCGCGTACTTTTCGTTATATAGGTAGTATTTTTCAGATAACACGTATGGAATGAAACCCGCAGACATTTCGTCGTCAGGAAAGATGTTATATTTTTTGATATGCATAAAATGATGAACATCCCCCCCTGATTGACTAACTGCGTACATTAAGAGAAAATATAATGTTTATAAATGACGAGAAAAGTGCGACGTTAGTCCAGTCCAATCTCCCAACTTGGGCAATAATTTGTTTACTGGACAGGGACCGCACCACCACAGCCAGCACCCGCACCGACACAACTTGGGAGAGTGTGGGTTGGTCTCTCGTTGGTGGGGAAATGGTACAGATTGTACGAATCACACAGCCATTTTTTATCGACGCAATAACAATAAAACATGTTAAGGTGTGTAATTACTATCCACTCCATCTTATATAATAGTCGCATTTGGTGTTATCTCCACTATTTAGGGGTACTTGTAGACTCATCAAGTGTCAGAAACTGGAAATAATAATTGCTGGCTGGAGAGATAATGAAAGTAAACTGAGATAAATAAGTGAAGGACATTTGGAAACAATATATATGTAAATAACAAAAAGTATTCATAGCACTTCATTCAGGCAGGAGGGGAGAGGGAGAATGCGCAAATGAACTTGCTAATTGTGTTCGTGTGTCTTACCTTACGTAAAGCAATATCAATTTAATTAATGCACTGTACGTAACCCGGTTTCAAGTGCGTCTGCACCAGCTATTTATATGTCCAATTAGTAATTAGGACACCGCGATTTGCGCGAGCACGATGGATTTTACATAATAATAAAGTGCAATTGACGGGAATAACTTTATGGTAGAGGTGTGCTAAATATGGTAGCAAATTACATAGTAATCACAAAACCCCATGAATAATATGCTAAACTGCTATGAAACCTATATTTAGAGAACGGGGCGACATGGACTGGAATGATCGGGCTGAATAGGAACAATGGAGTTTTACATAAATATAAAGCATCATTTCTCATTGTAAAAGCCAACTGGAGTGTATAACCGAGGAAGATCGTCTGATTAGAGTACATAAAGACACATAAGGATTTCCTTCATGTGTAACTAACGACCGGTGCCGTTTTGTGTGAACTGATGTCAGACAAATTGCGATATGGAGATTGCACTTTTGCAGCTTGTGTCTCCCGTAGATAATCATGTGAGGCATGACGAGAGCTATTTTTTATGACGTAGAAAAATCCCTTTTTTTCTGCTTACACCATGCCATGCCCCAACATTTCCAAACAAATCCGGCGGAATTGGGTTAAAGGAACAAAAAAATTATGTGTACGAACTTACAATGCATATTATGCATTGCATATATGTATTATGTATGCAATATACAATGTAAATATTATGAGAGTTTTGAGGTATGTATGGTATTCCGGAGCGTCTATTACAGAACAAACGTCATGAAACTCATGGCTAGGTCAACGAAGCAGTGTTCAAGCGGCATACGTATTTAGTACGGACGAAGGCTAAGGAAGGAAGGATGCTCCTTCCTCTAACATTTAAACGCCAACAAAAAATTTTACTGTATACCTTTAACGTACGTGTAGGCTATTAAAAATTATTGGAGGTTATTGAGTTTTTGTGGACGAATAAGCGAATCCGGTAATGCGAAAGTTGTGCTTCGTTTGACAAATCTTCAGAGAAATGGTTCCGAGCCAACTCTGGACAAAACCGGGAGAAAACATCCCGATTTCCTACTTACACTTTTGCTGACCTAATTCAAGATTATTTATAAAAGGTTTCTCTACTCCAAGAGGCTTTATCCATTCCTTAAAAAAAGTAAATGCCTTGTAAGTTGTGATGAAATACTATCCTGCCGACAAAGTGCTAGAAAGTAAGTAGGGTGAGGGTGAGCCATATAAAAAAACAAAAAAAAAACAGTATTCTTTTTCACCAAAAATCATCCACACATTTTGGGGGACATACTTTGCCAAATGTTATTTTAAGTGGCCAAGCGGCTACTATTACTTTACTTTTTTATTTTTCCTCTAGACTCGACACTCCCCAGCAGCCAGACTAGACGTTATGTTTACCAAACTAGCAAGTCTATCAACACTTTTGAGTTGGGACAAGTAAAGATAATAATCTTCCTGGATAGGATCTTTCAGTTGCGTGACCTGACCTGCTTTCCATTCAATAACCAATCTATCAAAACTAACTCCCTTTCCTTGCATTTTTTTTCTCCGGTTTTTTTTACTGACGTGTTATCATCGAGAAACAGTTGCTTGTATGTACCCTGCCACCCATGCGGTTATGTTTGCATCATACATCCCGTTGAATAGCATAAATACATAAAATATAATATATTGGTTCCGACCTACTTTCCATGTTTATAATCCATTACTCCCCGCTAGAATAACAACTCCGTAAAAATCTCATCCTATCCTTGCACCACACACACACACTGGGAACGGAGAGAAGAATAATGTGATGATGTGGTCGTGGTTTTTGTGTGTACACAAAATATATAAAGTCCCATTTTATTTTAGTTTACAAGGGAGAAAGTGGGACAAGAATGATGAACTTCAAGGGAGCTCATATTTCCTACTATGAATTGTGAACATCATCATCATCGTTCCGAGAAAATAGTGTATTATCTGCAGACAAAGTGCTCATCGAATTACACGGACAACTTGGAGGAGAGGCGAAACCCTATTACAATAATTGTGTCAGGAATGTTGCACCAGATAGGAAACAGGTTAATAAGCGGTTTTTAACGAGAACACGGGATTTTCTTCAATTCACATTTGCAAATCTCAACTTTCCCATTTGATCCCGAGAATGTACCAAGGACTAGGACTTAGGGCCATCTTTTTATACCTGCATGGGTTTACCTGATTTTAGTGCAGTTCCTATGAATGCTGGAGATTTATATGTGGAGATAAAACGCAGGAAGTTGTGACCTCCTTCCTTTTCATTGTTATTGGACATTATGTGGGGGTAGCTACCTAAGTATTTTTTTAACCGAGCGACACACGAGCTTACGAAACTTCATCTTATTTTGACACCTACATAACATATCTAGACAAGTAGGCAGAATGACGATCGTCGTATGCATCAAATTTCACCCAGAAGGGGTTATGATGAAAGTGGGATTTTGCAATGGGCTTAACTTGGTAAACAATCCATTCAACCAGGAATCCTACATTTGAAACGAGAATTGCATTCGAATCGAATCGAAATAGGTACCAACCAAGAATCCTTCTCAGAAATTATTCATTTTATTTTCATTTCCCTTTTCTTTATGTCAAATTTTTCCTATTCAACTGTGGACCTCGTATCAGTGTGATTTCACATATGTGTCATGCGGGTCTACACCAGGAATTTATATTTCATATTGAATGAATTTATGCCCATGACGCTGATGTAAAACGAGACAGTTATGAAAGAATAAAAAGTTTTTCTTGAGAGAAGGAAAAAAACAGGGATACTTACACACTCGCGAATTTGTGTCGCTTTCGAGCAGCAGCCACAGCAGCAGCCGCGCGTCCCTCTTCGTTGTCATCAATTTTTTGAAGAGGTTGTTGTTGCTGTTGGGCCACTTCCTTTGAACATTCGCCAACCGACTTCTGCAAAAAAAACCAGACAGAATGACACATCTTTTATATGAGACAGTTGTATGCTCTGTAAATCATTGCTAATTGAAACCTCATCCTCATTTCGAATGCTTCACAGGATGAAAAATAGAACATGGAAATTAATATGCCGATGCCGAGGGGGTTTCGTTTTTCGATTCAGTTAATTCGTAAAGGGGATCTCCGAATCCCAATAGTCCCAATGCATGCGAGAATTACTTTTTACATGTACGAGCGATGTTCTGCTTCCCTCTTGCATGAGAACACGACGATTATACACACACGGTATTATTCTACTTTCCTGCACCTTTTGATTCGTACGGTGGTGTACTCTTCAGTTTCAGTTCTGCTCCCATGATAGTAAATATTTACTTTAGGGCATAATCCACCCGGATTACGTGCTGACGCCGATGAACAATCGAGAATTGTGCTGGAGCACGTACGAGAATGCTTCGGAAGGTTCCAGTCACCCTACATTCTATTTCTAGCAACTGGAACTAACGGAATGACAGATCTGTGACAGAATAAACCGATTAAACCCAAAATTACCCAAACTGTGCATACCGACTAGTGTTTAACTTAGGATAGAGGACAACGGACAACCATTTTTGCATTAATTACTGCATCCTCTGATTCTAATTTTCCTTCATACAAAAACGAAATGCGGGAAATCGGAAATCTACATTTATTAGATCCACCAGGTAAAATTTTATTAAGTTGAACGGTGTCGATGCAAACATGATTTAAGACAGACAGATGATTGTTGGGAACTTAATCAGTGCACCCTGTCTATTTCGCTCCTCTTTCAACAATCCGCAGTTACGCTCCCCTCTTCAAAACATCAACTTTACAGTTTAATACATTGATACTACGTGCATACATGACTCTTTCAACAATCCGCAGTTACGCTCCCTCTTCAAAACATCAACTTTACAGTTTAATACATTGATACTACGTGCATACATGATCCCCCAATAAAAACAAAATCCTTCCATAATCTTTTGCTAGAGGCGCAGACTGTGCCAGATTACTAAATATAATGATGACTGAGTAAACCCTGCAGGATCAATAACTTTTGTAAACATTTTCCATATACCAAACTGGTATATTATGCATACCCTGCCGATAAGTGTGCTCCACTAACAAAACACTGCACATTCTATTTTTGTTCTTTGTTTTAAATACACTTGGTTCATTACATACGATTCCAGCAATAATAATACGTTTTCGCTCTTGCGAAAATATATCCCTTTACGCAGTTCCTATAATTTTATTCACTAAAACTTTGGTGTTATCATGAAAAGCTCTTGAATTTCATTTTCATTAATTAATGTAGGGAACTTTCCTGTAAAGCACATCGGGAATGTAAAGTTATGAAATGTGACTCGTATCAAATACGCAAAAACCAGTTTTTTTAGCGAGTTGAAAACTTTTTTTTTACTCCGAGTAGAGGTTTCATTTCCATCATTCCAGAAGATTCAGTAGTGTTCTGTCGGAAAATCTCGAATCACCCATTCCATTCCGTTCTTTCTACACACCCATATTAGGCGCATCTTCAAGATGCTGCTGCAAGCTAATATGTAGGTAGACCAGTACTCCTTACGTACTGGTTAGTAACAAAAGTATCATTCCTGAAATATTTCTTCGAATTGAATCATACTACATAATATCTCTTGTGAATGCCCCAAGATTTATTACGTAGTTCTCCATTGAGAAAAGAAAAGAAACCTTACAAATTTTTCTTTTTGCGTTCTTTCCGAATCGCTAATACATCCGGGATCTTATTTTTTCATTCATATTCAGGTTAACAAAAATAAATGACTTTGTCCCATTGCATTGGTCCACCTGTCCTTACCAGAGACCAGAGTATTCTTGCGGTTATTATTTACCCCTTCACTCATGACTCATGGTAAGCAGTACGTACGACAAAATCTGGAAAAATACTAAAGTCAAAGAAAGCTTCTCTTCATTCATACATTCTTCATTTCATTTCATTCCTGTCGCATGAATTCGGGATAAAAAAAAATAAAACCAGTATATGATCTTTCCTACATACAATGAGACATATGGATCCGGTAAAAAAGGAAAAATAAACTTAAACGATATGATATGAATAACTGACTCATTCCGCTCACTTTTCCCCTTAGAAAACTCGATACGACTGTAACATTGAGTTGGACATGTTGTTTCATTTTTCTTCCATTTCCATTGGAATAGCTATAAAGTAACGTGCGGGGGTGGCATCAATTTACGTCGCAGAAACCACCTCTCAATAACAAAGCAAGCAGACCAGGTAAAGCCGGATCTATTTTCTCGGAGATCTGGCCAAAAACAAAGAGAGTCGTGATATTACAAGGGATTTTATTTCGGTGGTATATTACTTTGTTCAATAGGAAATACACCTATCCACTATCCACACACATTGTTCACCGTACTTCCCTACTTCCTTCCCGTGAAACGGGAAGAGATTCATGTAGCACAAAAATGGGCGTGTGGAGGAACATGATTTACGGAAAGAAGGAAAAAAACAATGAGGGTGCTACCATTAATTCCTTCCGGCCCACGTGTGGAATTTCTCCCACTATTCTAAGAAAAACATGGCATGTCAGATCAATATCCTATTGTTTAAGTACTCCCAGCACAAATCCCTGATGAAAAGGAATCCTCCTCCAGAAAAAATATTTAATAATTTTTCTGTGGGAGTTTACTCCAGTGGATCTAGTGGTAAAAGTTTAACCACAAGTTTAGACACAACATAAATAATATATATAACTCAAAGTGTCTTTGCCTCGTTTGGTTCCAAGTCAATTACGCCACCATGTATGCCCACCACTTGAAAATGGATAAAAACAAATCCTAAAACGATATATGCATGATGATGACCTAACCACGCTCAACCAATGTCAAGCACATTCAACCAGCTTGTTTATTATTTGGAAATTGGAATTGGTTGGCAGTTGAATTGGAAGCGTGAGTGCTTTTGCTTCTAAACAACACGGAAAGACAAAGAGAAGCAATTGTTTACATCTTATCATTTACCATTGCATTGCAAATATTGACAGATGACATAATATGTAATCTACGTCCACACAATTTGCGCATCTCTGCTCTATTTATATTATAAAAATAAAGCTGCTCCTCGAACCGGAATAGTTTTTTGAAATTGACAGAGGATTGATTGAAAAGATTGAAATTTGTCAAAGGGAAATACAGAGCAAAAACAAACATTATATACCCATGAATGATCATCAACATAGGGGTAATAATAATTGAAAAACAACGTAGTACAACACCACGGTCTTCCAAGATCCTTGTTTGCAACTTCCCTTGAAAAAAAGTATGTAGCAACCTCCGATTCCCCATCTTTGTTAATTAGTGCACGTGGAGATCAACAAAAACAGGATGGTGTGGTGGTGGTGTTACGCAGGGTTCTCAATACGATTCTTTCATTTCAAAGAAGAACAATGAGGGATGACTTTGAGCCGTCAGAAAAAAACAAGTATCTGACACTAAGTGGCAATTAATAAGTGTCATCATATCAGCTTATACGTTTTCTGGGTATAAAGGATGTGTTGAGAAGATGATGACGAAGAAGAGATCCTCAAATACTATCTATCTATCCTTATGACGGCAATTTGTCTGCCTATGGCTTGTTTGTTTATAATATATTCAAATCAAATTCCATTTAAAACATAAGACTCTGACTGAAGCGCGTAATGCATAAGGAAAGATGTCTCACAACAATTGTACATTTGTATACAACCACATTACACACATGCCACCGATTTTTGGGTAATGTGAATAATACGAATACACAGAGTTAATGACTTTTAATCTGTAGACCTTGTGGAGACACATGCTTTAATTGGAGTTTGCTATGTCATCTAATCACTAGTACGTATATACTTTGTCTCTAATGTGCAAGGAAAATGGCAATAACCACTAATGACAAAATAGGCAAAAGTTCAGCTCGTGTCGGTAATAATGACTCCTCTGCCTATAATGAAGATAGCCACAGTGTACATGTCTTTATAGTTGTTACTATTGTACATTTCAGACGAGCATGCATGTTCTCAAATCCAATCCTCTTATGCAAACTTTTGTACACTGTATGGGCTTATGAGATGAGTGTGTACAACAAAGTAGTGTATTTCGTGTTGGTTTGGTTTCATGTCTCTCTAAATGATCTTCTTGTGTTGCTGCTTGTATCTCCCTTGCAGCTGCTGTGGCCATGTCTGTATAATCTTGTTAAAAGGGTTAAGTAATAAAACAAATGACAAGAACAAATTAATGTATTATCAACACTAATAAATCCAACTTTTATAATTTATGGCTGGATTTACATTCGCTGAATTATAACAACGTTCCACGCCATAACTTTAGGGATACACTCGCTTCCAAATTGAATACAAATGGAAAGGTGAGCAGCGAGCATCATTTCCTATAACGTCAATAGCTCGTATAACACAAGCTTAAAATTATCTGGAAATATGGTACGATACTTGGACTGTACACACAGCTTTGTTTAATAGGCTTAATATAAATGTTAAAACAACTGTGTATTGTTTGATTTAACACGAGCGTGTCGATGTCGATTCAATTCAACTGCAACAATTCATTCATCCATTCACTGTACATCGACTCCCTACACTCCTCCCACATCATAGAAACTTTGCTTTTCTTGTTAAAGGATTCCCATTGTCAATGAGTTCGTTCGCTGCAGACAAATTAGCAACACGTTATTACACTCGATTTTCAACTTAGTTTTCATTGTCGCCCATAAAATATCCAATATATTAGGAAAAACACGACAGCTCAAATGTGCCCAAACATGGTCAAATTTTGTGGGAATCCATATGAACTTAATTTCGAACTGACAATGAAAACATATTTTCCACACATATGCATTTAACCTTTTGTACTTGATCCTAACATTTTTGGAAGCACTATTCATATACTATCCGCTCCGCTGCTACAGAGATACACACAACCGAACGACAAGGATTAGTAGGCAAATGTCATTGAATCCTTTTTGCATAGTTGACTTTTCCATGTCAAATAACTTCTTTTTTTTTCTTCATTTTTCCTCCCAGAGGAATTACGAAATGTGTTCTTATCGTCATAAAGCGTAGGCAGAACTCAAGGAGCATTGTGTATTCACATGTTCACGGGCTACTTTCTACGTATCAGTCAGGCATCTAATTAATGATATTTCGTGATAGAATATGTCGATGATCACATGTACCGGCTTTAAATTTATGTCGAGCAACCCAACTGATTGACAGTGTATCGGCAACAAAGCCAAAAATATCGAAATTGGTTCATAGCAAACGAGAACATCTGTCTAATATAACCCACTAGCTAAAATGCCAGTGTCCTCTGCAGATGTTCAATTTATCGCTATATATATAATATACGTATAAGACATACCAGCACACAAGCAGAGCTACAAATCCTGCTCAGTTTGACTTCTGACATGATTTATTTTTCGGCTGTTTAATAGCCAAAAGATATTTTACAATTCCCAGACATTCCGTCCCTGGGTTTAATGAATGATATCGTGATCACCATCTCAGTCCATTTAGCTTGTAATTATAATGGAAATGAGATGTAATAGAGATCCCGAAGGACTTGCGCGAATATACTTTTTGTGGGGGAAATATAATGCTACTGAACTTTTTGCATCCAATTTATTTTTCTATGTAGTGTAGGCGCTTCCAGTTTACTCTGGTTTGGCACAATACACACATTTGGTGTCGACTAAGTATGGATAAGCTAGGTGCGTTTTTGGTGGGACCCCAGCTGGGACGGCGAATGTGACCTACTAGAATTGTTGTATTTGGGATGGGAGTCCATATGTCACTCGTTTTGCGACGGAATAATAATGCTGTTGATATGCATGCCTCCCCCGAATGATTTCTGCTGAATTGAATCTATCGAATCAACGAGTAAAAGCAAAACAACTTTCTTTCATTCATATTATAACTCTCTCCGAAGCTGTGAACCCCCAATGTTTTGAACGGCTTCTTCTCCATTTCCTTAATTTTCCTTTGCCCACAACAGAAAACCGCAAACAAAGATGGAAACAAGACCAACAGACTGTGGGAGAGACGATGAGTGGAAAGTTTTATTGTGAGATCACAAAACGTCAAAATACTGGTGCCTTTTTTATGACGCATTCGGAATATTTACGCTGTTGTTTCTCATTTAAAAAGGAACAAATGTAAATAAACAATAAACAATGATTTCCATTATTATTGTTGTTTTCCTTACAATTAGAACTGAACTATATGATACGTGGTGCAAGTGACGTTACAGACGGCAAAAAGAGAGTGCAGTAATTCCCCAAAATGTGAACGAACTCGGAGGAAAAGTGTTATTGGAGATGACAATGACACGACGACGAGTTATGGGAGTTGCACGCTGGAAGATTGTGCTAATAAGATTGATTCCCTGAAAGACTCACACGTGCTCATTTCCATTTTCCCGTCATAGTAAAAGCATAATAACGCATTCTAAATACTATGCCATCATCCCCATCATCATGTGATGTGATACCACTTATAAACCTTGTTGCCACCTCTTTCCATACTACATGTCCAATAGACAAGGTTATCGGATCGCTTTTTCATGGATTTCTTGGGATCAAAGACTTTCAAGATCACAACCAAGATCAGCTAGAGTAAAATGCTGACGTCTCTGATGTGAAACTGCCAAAGGACATTTCCAAAGTGTTTTATCCAAAAATTCTTCAAGATAACGAAACTGTCTATGAATAACAGGTTTTCGTTGTTGACTTCCTCTCGCGTGTTAGTTATATAAAAAAGCATACACACACATCACATGGCGGTTGATGGCGGTTTCAAAATTCCATGAATAAAAAATATAGTGGTATAATAATGCGCTCCCACCTCTATAACGGCTTAACTGGAGGTTAGGGTTAGCGCCCTTTTAAAGCCATTCGTGAGCTGGAGTTACCTTTACGTGCCAGTTGGCACATTTGCGTCAAATGCTATCCATCCAGCAGTATAAATATAATAATATTTCAAAATATTAACCTTTCAAAATGAGTTCTAAGGTAGTACAACTACCCAGTTCATTTTGACCAGGTGCAACTGCCGTTGACTTGTCTGAAATTGACGTAAGACTTAAGCCTTCAGAATAATATTTTGATAAAAATAGTACATGGGAAAGTGTCAGGATATAAATTAAAATTGAATAAAATTGGAAAGTGGAAGAGGTGTGAAATAAAGTAGTGTGTACCTATTTTTTTTATATACAGAGGCGATATGGATGGGAAATGGGAATGCGAATTGCTTGATCGAACGAAATTGGAAAAGTGCGTTCGTTCCGCACACGCATTTATTCAAGTGACGAAATAGGCAGCAGCATAGCACCCAACAGCCCAGGTTGTTGACCTCTTCTATAGCTTTTATACTCTTTTGGTGAAATAAAAGCCGTCCAACGCTTCTCGTTGAATGATAAATGGATGGCACCAATTCATGCGAGAGCCTTGCTTTACCGCTAATCGAATTTCTCACTTGCGACCAAACTCAGCATCTTCATCTCTACTCTCCACCCAGCACCACAGCATCCCATTTATCCATATAAAGTTTTTTTTTTGGTGGTGCGTATAGTGCGTACAGCAATTCCCTCTGTCCTGATTTCATAATGTCTTGTTCTCTTACGCACTTTGAGAAGCTTCTTGACATAAGGTCCGACTACGCACGCACCCAGTTTTAGCGGCCCATTCACATCGGAAAACAAGTTTGAAAATTTATGGATGCTATTATGTTCTCGTACATGGCTAATGTGTACGCATGTAATAGGCGAGGACGAAATAGAAGAGTGAGGGAAATGGGAAAGGGAATCCTCTTCCGTTTCTCCAACAGGACATTTATGGGTATCTAGGTTGAGCAAGCTGGATGGATAAGCAGTTTTGCTGTGATGGTTCATGGTGCTCTGGCAAAAGTGCGTATAGAAAAGTGCGTACAGAAAGAGAGAGAGAGAGAGAAAGTGCAAAGGGTGAGACACGTGGAGAGACCCCAAGCTGAAAAAGGGAACCAGTGCCAATGATGACGGAGTCGTTTCCTCAATGACGTCATATTTGGTCCCTGCTCACACGTGGAGCCAATCGATCTTTTCGAAAAAAGTAGGTATTTCAGATAGCCTCAACCTTCAGCATGTTTATATAGTGGTTACACACACCTTACGCACTTTTCGCTATATAATCATATTCTCCCATACGCACTTTTCGCTATATACCCATATCCTTCCATACACACTTTGTTTGCTATACCCATACGCACTTTGAGTTATACCCCTAACGCACTTGTTTCATCCTAGCTTTTGTCAACACATTCCCAGACTTGGGATCAGGTCGAAAAACTGAGCGAGAGAGTTGCGATGCGAATGTATACACGTAAGCCCTGCTTCTCACGCACTTTTTTCGCAGCAAAGACAACACAATGGACTATTGCAGACTTTCGGATGTATAATCCTGGCTATAGGAATTATTTTTAGACTTGATATCTATCAAATAAGAGGTCGCCGAGTTCCACTTTTACTTTTATAAGAGCACGCACGCATATTACGCACTCTGACGCACTTGCTCTCGGCATGCGTGCAAGTGAATGGCCAACTTTATTTCAATTCACAAAGCCATCCTGTGCACCATTCCTTACTTTTTTATATTAGCCCTATATTTATATCCGGGTATATAGGTAATTCTGCACGAAAATAGACGGAAAAGGCCTAAATTTAAAGGAAACAGAGTAAACGTGCGTGTGAATGCCCTCTAAAGAATGGAACGGGTTTTTTTCTCTCTCTCCTGAACCAGCATTTTGTGAATGAAAATTCTACGATACGTGACGTGATTCGGAGAAAGTTCAGATCCTAGCTAGGAGCTCCCTTATTTTCCACTCTAGAGGTGGTCCACTTCTCTCTAGTTGAACCTATCCATTATGGGAACATCAATACATCTCCATATTGTTCCCCTCCAGCCAGACATGTTTTTCAAAAAAAAAGAGAGACATCGTGGTTCACACGTATATCATATGACATATTTACTATTTACCCAACTTAGTGGTTCCCCATAAACCACTGTGCAATTTATCACGCCGCTACTATCACCCACCCTACAAATAAGCCATCATCACTACTTCTCCTCTCGGAAACTCCGCAGAGACTCTGGAGGCACAAGGACTCAAGTGGCAGCTCAGAAATAGACTTGTCGTGTGAATATGACGGTTAAGAAGATGTATAACTCATTTCAAGTACCACAGTACCGCTTTCAGTAAATGCTTCCTGTCAAAATAAGCCCGTTCAGTTCTACTTTACCGAGTTGAATGAAAACTGTCTTCACTTCCGATTCTCGAAAAACACCATCTTGACTTGTACATACATGATGAATAACAGGTACGTATTTGCACAGCCGTTTGTTGAACTCCCAACTTCAACTGAACCCATTTGAGTAGGTATTTTGTGGTTTACTTTGCTCAACTCCTATCTGGTTTGCTTTTCCACGTATCATTGTGTACCAAGTAGCATATAGACATCGCCCGAAAAATGCTTCCGTATCGCTCTAGTTCTCCTTAGTTGAAGATGGGGTTCGAAAGTGCTTTCAAAGAATTAACACACGCCAGATGAATCTTTCAAACTGTAATTGATTCGTTATAGTTATTGAGTAGCCCCAAGCAAAAAATATATTTTAATCAAACTGTGACCAATTGAATAACTCAATACACATGGATGGCCTGCATACTATGAGATAGGAATATACTTTCTGATTGTAGCGAAGGAGTAGAAAAATGTATATATTGTAAGGTCGTCAACATTGACTATCACCTTCATGAATAAATATTGACTTTCGAGAGAGTACAACAGCATTTTCAAAAGCTTTTGTTCCAGACTTTTTTAAATTCAAAGGCCAAATTTAGTTTTAAGCATTTTGATCCTCAATTTCAATGAATAATTTATATTCTTTTTTGTATTTATCCCGGGGTGTCGTACGCCTTTAAATGTTTCCACATTTTGTGACTTTAACAATTTACATATGTATCTGTTATATCCCAGTTAGACATGCCTATAATGCGTTTAAGCTCGAAATGACGTTAGAACTTAGGTACTTTGCAATTATAATGACAAAAAATGGTCTCGACCCATCTTTTTTGTGACGTACGCTCATCTCCATTTTATATACATATATGTAAAAAAAAAGTTTTACTGTTGTAAAATTTCACTTCTTGAACTGCTCGTCTAAGATGGACGATTACACTTTTACGAGTGTTCCATAATTCTGCAAAAAAAATCATGAGGTATAGTATAAGCAACAAGGAGTGAGTGGACTGGATAGGGCGACGACGATGACGAAAGCGAGATCATTCCATATATTTTATTGTCTTGTGTGGAGTATTATTTTGTACTATTTCTGAATGAGGGGTAAGCCTCCAAGACAGATTTTATGATTGAAGGCAAAGTACATAATACACCTTTTTTGACAGTGATTGCCCATGAACTGAGAAAAAGCGACAGGAATAATATCCACTTAGGTTAAATGTGCGACTGTTATAAATCTGTAAAAGGAATAAATGGATGGTTGGTTTTGTCATATAATCAAGTCGTAATTCATCATTAGCCGCGGCAAACAATTGAGATTTTTTGAAGAGATATGCATAAGTATGGTAATTTCTTCCAACATCAAAACATTTATGGTAATCATAATATCATTTCTTAGAACGTTTTAAACCGTTTTCCCAATAAACGCCTTTCAACGCCTACCCTGCCTTGATTGCATAGTATTGTACTATTTTTTAAATTGTACAAAAGGGTCGCATCGTTTGCGTCATAAAAATCCTCCAGATGATAGATGATATCGGTTTTCTCTAAGAAATCGTTATGCGAACTTATGTCTATTGAGTTCCAACAACGTGGGCTCATTCCTGGATGAGATAAAGCATTTAGCAACATGTGAATTATTAGTAGCTTCCAGCTTGCATCAAACTAAAGTAGTTCATATGTGACCCCCTTTCCTGACGAACTCATCCCGGTTAGCGGTTCCTCCAACATAGTATAACCGGATGAGTAACGAAATAGGTAGCCCATTAAATCTCATTGGGTAATAAGAGTGAGTCATGTCTTTTTCTCCATAATCCGGAGATCGCATAAACTTTCTGACGTTGACAAATCTTCTCAAATCTATATATTCATCCTGTTACTGGAAAAACGCCTTTGTTTTTCTTTTCCAACTGAGGATTGATGGATACATGACATGCTGTGCGTCTGATGACGGTTTACTGTAGGGCAGGGATGCGATGCGTGCGTACCAATATATGTAATAATATGAACATCAAAATACACTTTTCCTTACCCATCATCCCACCCAAAGAGTAATAGAGAAAAGGACGTAAATGGAGATTCATATTGGATTTGTTTACCTTAAGTGGTAAATACCTACGTCTTACAACGAAGCTTCAATCACTTTGAGTTGTGTGTGACGCTTGTCGATAATATTACAAGGTGGTTAACACGGATGCAGAATTGAAGGGTAAACAATAAACAGTTTGCTTTCGAAGAATATGTGTATGGGACGGACGCTTCAGGTGTGCCACGATAATCTCTCATTTTTAATTAGCAATCAGCATAAATCTATTAATGGCCTGTATTGTGACCCACCAATGGCGTTTACGCCATCACGCCAGGTTTTTCTACTACCTAAGACAACTCTTGAGAGCAATACGGACAACCTTGTCACTCATGCAAAACTATTCTATGAAATGTGAGGGCACTAGATTGGACGATACGTCATAAAATTTAGACAAATTTACAGCCTACAACCACATAACTAACTACATGCATACCTATTTTCCTTTTGGTGGTTGATGGATGGATGCGTGACTAAACGATAGAGTTGCACTTAAAGTAAATATAGAAGTGACCACTAACTATTAAACGAGAAGAAAAGAGAATGGTTCGACGACGACGACGGTCTGTGGTGTACCTAGAGTACCAGGTACACGAGATCATAAAAAAATATTATGCCAGCCAGGATTTGATGGTTTTTGCCAGTAGCAGCACTCAACCGAACGAATTCCATTATGCCTAATCATCAGGATATCCTAGTGGCATCCTTCTATCGTACATCTTTACAGGATGGTGATGTCTGATGATGATCATCAGGATCAGCAACATCACATACTTTTCTAATTCCCTTTTTGTTCCTGGATCGCTAAACTTTGAGCCTTAAATTGAGCGGAGGAATATAATTCATTAACAAAGTTATCTTGTTTGGATACACTTGCCACAAGGAGGAGCAATAGCCATTTGCTACCAAAGTAAGTCAATCACGGAGGCAGTGTAGCGTGCACTTTGCTCCAAGAAGTGCATTGACAGCAACATAACTACATCATGAACACACGTCTTACTAGTAGACATGTGGTATAGGTACTGAAAGATGAGTACGTGGTATGATGATGATGATGATGATGAGCTAACTTACTTACAATTAGTCGTAGTGGTAGTACGTGGAATTCTTAAAAGTGCTCTTGTATCATATAACGAACTACTAAATGACGTAGCATACATAGAAATTAAGGATGCACAGCAGCAGTGATATCCTGATGAAAACCACAATCCCTTTATGTTTGCTCTTTTAAACTTTTATCAGTGACTACTTGTCTTCAGCTGCTTCACATAGCTTCATAGACACGGATGCAATTAATAAAAAAATCAGGATTACAAAAAAAGTTCGATATCCTTTATGAAACCAAGCGTGCGATTGTTTTCTTTGTTACTAATCTGCTGAGTATCCAGGTTGGAAAAGAGACAAAGCATCTCTTTTCAAAGTCATTCTCCAGTTCAATACGAATAAAATTTTATTTATAGGTGGAAGCAGGTGGGATGAGTGTGTTATTATTACTTAACCCTACCATCAGTTTCTATTATCTAACGACACTATTCACGAGAGAAGCTATAAAAGACCATTTTAGGATTTGGCATTGACTCCTCCGGATGCAGTTGTTGATGCATGACTTTTTGCAGTCAGTTTTGCCTGAATCACATGAGGATTTCTCATGTGATGATGATGGAATACCCGCATTAGATCGCATCACACTAAACATCACCATCTTCCATCATTAGTTGGTGTGGTGTGGCGTCATCCCATCGTCGTCGTCCTCTTTTTAAGTACCTGTGTTTACGATTATGTAAGTGAGAATTGCACATCCTCTTTTCGAATCATGGTGTACTCAAAAAGCCATTATCTGTCATTATCGTCCCTCCCTTGTAAACGACCAAGTTAATGTGCTACTCCAAAAATGTTGTTGCCCATCTGCAAATGGCGACATTTTGTCAGGTAGTATCTTGTTCTTTTGCGCAGCAAATTAGAAAAGAGAGTTGTTACAACCAAACAATCAACCCGCAGTTTTCGACAACTTATTGTCCCCAATTAATTCTAATCAAACATGTAGCAGCTGAATGAAGCCGTCGCATGATTAAAAGAGACGAGGGGCCATCCAGCTCCCATGCATATAATATGAGGACACTTCACACTTTTTTGTAAAAAGCTTGACAGATTGTGTGTTGCATTGACGTATGTGCAGATTCGAGTGCCACTATATCATTTCAGCTGTCAACTGTACAAAAACGATTCTATTGAAGTTGTCACTGGATAATGTATTAATGCTTTAAAAACACTTGAGTTTAATGGCAGCAGCGCTTGATACCTTTATCTAAAAATAGGGAGACAGGAGACAGCAACTGAAACAGCCTTTACTTAGTTTGTTTTCCATAAAAAGGCGACTTTGTTGTTTGCTGTACTCATTTAGGCATGGCTATTCCATTCCAGATAGAGCACATACTATACACATGGATTCAGATTCCAGCTAGATTCACTGAACCTGAAGTTTCATCTCGTGATAAAAGTACTGATGAGAGATGACACAGTTGGCAGGGGCATGACAGAGAGCCACTGTGTTAAAAAGACGTGACACGAGGATCACGTTGAGCAGAAACTGGTTCCTGCTTCCTCAGCGTCATTTAATTTTATGAGGGACAAATGAGCAGTGAAGCAATAGCCTTTACTAGAACTATATAGGTATCTATAATCTACAGCAGTTTACTCCTCTGACATATGTGTAACAAATGAAGCGTTACATCTGTTACATGTATAAATCCTCGTTAGCAATTTGAATTGGGATACACATGCCGATAACCGGGATCAGTATATATATACACACATACATAGGTATATATATACTTTTTATGCTGAGCAAGTCTCTCTCTAAATATGTGCACCACCACTCATCGCATCTCACTCATCAACCCAGAAAGATGCTCCATTGGATTCAATGCCGTTGCCCTGTTACGCCACATTGACTACAGATGCAACTCCTTCGTGCAAAATTGTATTAGAGCGGAAGCTTCCTATCTAAAAGTAACACAAGATGATGACGATGTTGACAGATATGAATAGACGTATACAGTATATCAATTGGAATCATGCTGATGACCTCCTAGATGACACTTTTGCTTACGTAAAACAGCCAGCCAGTCCGTGTGTGTCCTTTTTACAAGTTTAGTGCAAAAAAAATCTTTTCTGCAAAACCAGCCCTGATAACACGCTTATTATTGAACAGTTGGTAGAATATTGCAATAGGAAAACCACAGGTCGGCAATTGGCAGTCATGCCATGTGCTTTTTGGCGCAGTGAATATGCTCACAATGGAAACACGAATACAAACCTAATTTTGTACACCAGCAGCACTCATATACATACATACATGATCACTGTGAGCGCACAAATCAATCCAAAAATAAGAACAAGCATTTACAGGAAAACCAGCATGAATACATAAATCATCCAGCATTCAATCCTTTGTGAGACGAAACGACCCTGTACATGTGCTCCATTGCAATTTTTGCTCTCTTCAAACTATCAAATGGAGTGTGTGATAGAGAGGATTGCCTGAATTATAATTTATTTACCATTTGAATAGACACTCACTGTGTTATGACGTACACGAGTCAAGCATTGCACACTCCTTCACATCCCATCTTTAAGGTCATCACAAAACACAAATGTACATACTGTGTACGTATAGACTCGCAAAAAAGGTATAAAACGTGGCTTAACTCAAGAGTTGACTTTGGCTTTTTCTATCACACGCTCTCGCTACCTTGGCCTGACCCTTTGTCTTGTTCCATTTCATTTGACTCTCGTCGTGCAATCAAGCGTACGAACGAGCCCTATAATTTCGTGTTTGCGTGTTATTGGTTTCAATTTCCAATCGCTATCTCTTCCTCGGCCACACAAGGTCTGGTCTGAACATTTTTATAGTTTACGGAAGATGGTTTCCCTTGATTTCGTGCATAATGTGGAACTTCGTATGCTATTGTGACGCCGGCGCGACATGGGTATGAAACGACACATTTTTCGCAACTGGGCTCACTCAAATGCAAATTTTATTTGGTGACGAAAGAAAGCGAGCGGCGGCTGTAGACTACATGGTATAATTACTACTGGTTTATCTGTGAGAAGCCAATTTAAACTGGAGCAGATGCTACCGAGCCACCAGGCCGCAATACCTAGATTTTTTACTCACTTTTTCCTGCCGTTTGGTACCATCAGGAAACCGTGACGTGTCACTCTGGTTTTCTCCAGATTTACACTGGATCAACCTACGTAGACAGTTTATCACAGCGTTTTTACAAGTACAATAATAATATGTTGATATAGTATAACAATGCCTCAATATAATTTCATTTGCATAAAAAATATTTTTTGTGTCAAATCAAGGCTTGGCCGACGTGCGTTGATCTGCATTACGTACATAACATTATTGTGTTAACCTGCACAAATTAGATTTACCTAGTCTGGTGACGTGTGTTATGCTGTATGGATCCAATTTTATTATTAAAAAAACATTTAGACAACCTGGTAA
Source organism: Dicranocentrus wangi (assembly GCA_036850665.1). Lineage (NCBI taxonomy): Eukaryota > Metazoa > Arthropoda > Collembola > Entomobryomorpha > Entomobryidae > Dicranocentrus > Dicranocentrus wangi. The sequence continues at coordinate 48,270 of JAANSN010000228.1, forward strand.
ACATTTAGCAATAGCTAAGTGACTAGGTATATACATAGTCCAATTTGAATGCGAACGATTATTATTGTGACATAAACCATTCCCCACTCAACGGGTCTTACTCCGTAGTCGTACTTGTCCGGATAATTTGGGGAAAAAATACAGTGATAAACAACACGCGTGATACATGCATAATGCATCCAAAAAAAATAGTAATTCTTTACTTTAGCAGTCGACACTCCACTGACATAATATGAAAGGAAGGTACTGAAAAATTGAGAGCCTTGTTGTTGAGGGCCAAATTTTCTGACGTCCTTTAGCGTCCTATGTTTCTGCGTATTGTTTGTTCACTAACCGACATTTGGAGGAAAAAGTTAGCAATATTAATATCCTCCCTTGTCCAATGCTCTCTCTCTCTCTCTCACTAAACAAACGGATGTTCATTTTATTTGACAATGCAGACAGTGTGGTCCGCAAGCTCTCACCTCGTTGAAGGTATTTCGCATATATTTTTCGTGCTACACTATACCACACGTGCCGGTTTCCCCGAAAACTCTGCCTGCTGATTTACTACCTTGAACTACAAGTTTTACGAAGTGCCAGCCGACGTAATGAACTTTATCATTTAATGCGTTCCACTTTGATTAATTATTCCTACCACCGCTTCATGATCCTGTCATTAGCAAATTTGCACCCAGCAAAATGGTTGTAAATTTGTCGGAATGTCGTAACAGTAGTGCGTGCGTGAGCATGTTCATAATTAGGCATTATATGTTTGTACAAGTTGTTAGCTAGATTAAATGAAGCTGTCGAATCGGTAGTTGGATGATGTGGATGTGATTCTTTCAATTGAGAATTATACCTGTCGAAAAAGCGCATACATGTCAAGCATCTCGTTGCGCACTACAATAACCACATCCAACCTGACTTACATCTCGTCAACGACTGACTTATCAAGTTGGTTTACTGCTCGTCTGACTGTATGAATGAAAAGAAGCCTCAGCAAAAGCAGCGCTGTGTGCAATGGGCTTTCTCACAAAAACTGCAAAAGTGAATGGCTTTGTAGATATCGAAAGCCGTCCGTCTGTACACAAAAGCTTGCATACTGGGAAACTGGGATGTGTACAATATGACTCGACGAAACTGTAACCGAGAATCAGCCAGTTACTTAGTACACACACAGGTTCCCCCTTTCCCAAACAATTGCACACAATCACTATTTTTCGCCAAGCTACGTTGAAAGGGCCTATGTAGGGATATCCCCTAATGCTGAATCAGCAAAGTGCGTAAGTGCGTAGACGCATCGTTATCGTTTCCCATCCGTTTACGCAATCCGCACGCATTTTTCAAATTGCTATATACCCCCACTATACAATTTTTGTGCAGTGCCTTTTCCCTGAATCTGTACGTACTCTGCTGCGTACCCAACTTCTACTATGGAATTACACGTGTGAGGGGAGGACCACACTACTGCAAAAAGTCTGCTAAGCAATAACTTCAGTGGAAGGTTGCAGCTTGCAAGATATCATATCACACACGTATACATACATACATGTACCTATATATGGCACTGCTAACTACTGACACAGTTACTTTGAGTACACAGTGTCACAGTTTCGTTTTGTAGACAATCCTTAAACATTTTCTGGAGAGTTTAGGAATGAATCCTTCCACTGTGGTACATAGGTATAATGCTACTATATATGCAGTAACAAAGTGGCTAAAAAAAGTGATGACGTCAGTGACTATAGATGCCTTCGCGCCTTCACATGCCAAGCCAAACTGTGTAGCTTCACGCAAAAAATAGCACTGTAAACATACTACCTAACGATAGGGATCGTTTATCACCACTTCCAAGCTATATTTCAGCAAAAAAAGTGCAAAAAAAATCTCTAATGGAACGAAAATAGTTGCCGGAAGACAACAAGGAGAACAGGCCTCTACTTCTATTTTTAGATTTATATGAACCACAAAGCCAGCTGGTTACACTTTAACATGCCTAATGGAAGATATATTTGACACGGATGATATAGACAAACAGAGAACAAAAAAATGGCTTTTGCTTTTCTCGGGTGGCTCTTATCTAATCTCCAGGTAGAACACACTGGTATACATAAATCGTTGCGAAAAAAATCAAGTATTATGGATGTAACTATTAATTTTTTTTCTTTCTTTGTATTGTTAAAGTCGCGACCGCGACGGTACGTCCGCCTTGTTTGTTTTTTCTATCTTGTTTTTCCAGGATTACCTTGACTTGAGGTCAGTCCACTCCATTTTCTCGGGGTTTCCTTTGTATTTGCTTCGTCAGCAAGGTGGGACTTTACGGAGAAAATCGTAATTAAAACTTTCTTTACCCGTGAACAAAGAAATAGCAAAGGTAGAAGGACATTTGTACATTATATGAAATCCAAAGTGGCGGATAAAGCAATTTTTAGAGTTCCAAGTAAACCCTAATTGAGAAAGCAAAGACAAATAAAATTACTCGCCTCGCCATGCATTTTACCAAACCAAAAAATAAGTTTGGGCAAACAAACCAACGCAACGCGCTGGGTTTTGTCGATCTCTTCGTCATTATTAATGGGGACGTTGTTGGTCGTGGTGGAAGTTGTCCCTCTAGGTGGAAAATGTCTGGGAATTTTATCTGGAAAATGGGGAAATAGATTCTGGAAGACAAACAGGAAGAACTTCCCTTTTGTAACGTCGTCACTCTCTCGGGGGAGAAAAGCGCACATATTTTCCCTTTTCAATAACAAACGTGCGTCTTGATGATGAGGATTCTTATGTCCCATTTTCACTCTTTGAGCGTCGCTAAAAGCCTTCCAAAGTAGAGTTTTATGATCCCATTTACCCTTTCACACAGTATCAATATTAGTTCCCTCAATCGGCGACGCTCTCCAAAAAAAAATGATGGGATCCTTTCCCCAACTTTTACAAATGAGAAACACAAATCGATAAAATAAGAGAACTAAACGACGTGTCACACCTAATGGAATGGTGTAGTTAAAGTAGAAAAAGCATACAAAAAGTATAATATTATATAGATAGACCAAAGAAGAACCCTTCCATTCAGTGGTTATTTACGTGGAACGGAAAAAGACAGTTTGGTGTCGGGTTTGATTGGTTATTTACATGGAATTGGGATGGGAAAAAATCCCGATTTTATATGCTTCACGGGCTCACCTAAATACCCTACTCATTTTTTCCCAACAGATGTACCGATTGGCACAAAACGTGATCCTGCAGTTTATCGCAGAATTCACTTGGGTACAATAAGGAAAGGCGGAGATGTTTGTTGTCTCTTGTAGGGTACAGGGGTTGCATGCATGTGGCTATTATAACTGCTTGCTAGTGAAAAAGTAAGTGTTGAAAAGAAATTGGCATCTAAAAATAGCTGACATACATAAATTTCTGGATTAACTATTCGGAAAAATCATTTCACCAAACAAACCTACTAATGACGACAGGAGCTGTAAGGCAGATAAATTCCAATGGGAACCGAGGAAAGATGTGTGAAAGATGAATGTGTTTGTAGCTCGTCCAAAAGGATTAAAACAAGCAAATGATGGGATCATTGGGAGAAATATATATTTTTAAGTAGAAAAACTTTATTGGGTCATATTCAATCACGATAATGGGAAATGGATAAACCTAGATAATGTTTGCATCTGGTGCGATAAAAAGTTCAAGGAGGTCAAACTTTGTAAATAAACAACTTTCTTGTGTAAAGTGATACATATTTTATATGTACCTACAGTTAAGTGTAAACAAAAGGGACGAAAGACGAAATGGGAGAAAGGAGATGTTTGCCCAATGTATGCAGCTAAACGGTTGGTTACTCTACGTGACTACGTGACGTGGTGGTGAATTTGTTGTGCCCATTGAATATCTCTCCGTTATGCAAGACGAGTATAATAGCTAAAAACCTGGTTTCATAACTTCATGGTTAGGAAGGTTTGTTTGTTGTGAGTCAAAGGCACCCCGAAGGGCACACGCTATATTTATACTTAAAGATGATGGAACTTGAAAAAGATCCTTCGCAGTTTTTAATTCGTCTAGGTACATATAGGATTTTAGATATTTATCTTGTAAGCTATACTTGTTACTAAATACGTAATAGGTCTGCCCATAGGGCGAATCTCACAAAGATTAATTTTGTGTGTTATAAAAACCCTTCTGGAGTACCCAACGTAAAAATAATCCTTCATGTTATGTTAACTGCTGTGCGGCTGTATGCTACGTATATTCACAATCTCTTATACTCTCACATCTGTACAATCTGCAACAAAACTTTTGCAAAGCGTTGCCCTATTTTTAGTCCCTGTCCCTAAAATCCGATTGTATTTCGCTTATCCTTCATCCAACTCGGTACGCCCCCAAACCTCGACATCAAATTTCACAAAACCAAATACCTATTCTACGCTCAATGATACAGATTGAGTAACTCGATTTAATTCTATTCGACTTGGAAAACCATTCTTGTTGGTTGCGACTTGCGTCTCACCTGCTTCCTCCTCCTCCAGTACGTACAAAAAACGAGCTTATTGGAGCGGAAAACTTCCAAACTTGGTATTAAATTGAATCTTTTGTCAAATCATATCCAGGACGAGGCCTTTTCAATTGACACACTATGATATACCAATCATTAAAAGGATTATCACATCTTCGCAGTCACCCTCAGCACGCCCATTATCATGTGCATGTTTACGTTTGCAGACAGACATCCTTCGAAACAGACACAAGCAAGCGTGACTACCAATCAAAACGGGAAACTGGATTTCCAAGAATTCCATCCAGAGGAGAAAAAAAAGTGAAAAGCAAAACTCATCATATTATTTTGTATGGAGCAGCAAACAACATTCTATTTTTATCTTGTTACGGAAGAAATGCGCAAGAAAATCTCCAAAAATATCTCCATGATTGAGATGTATCACTGTTTGCAACATTATTATTACGTACAATACGGGTTTTCACCATTGACTCCCTTTACGTCATGTCAGGAGGAGAGACGGATGACGATCAAAGTTTTCAAAAAAGATAAAGTAGCACACTGCACGGAAGCAACCTTTCGGTCTGGTTTTGGAGTTTATATGCTCCGCACCGCGACTTGGGCCCCGGCCCCCGCTCACAATCAACAGACAAGAAAAATTTCTCAAGTGAAACAAAACAAGACTTACATATACACATCCAACAACCAAAAAACACCGAGTTCATAAAAGCGAAACAGTGACCAGTCACTTCCAGCTGTTGAGGAACTAGCCGGAACATATACTCCGTATTGTTTGTTTTCTACTCTCCAAATCTAGACTCTACTTGTTCCGCCACCGCTTCTCCGAACTGGGTAATGCAAGCTTGGCTGTTTGTGTGCCACTTAAATACATTTAATTTGGTGTGTGTCCAATTCAGTCAATAAGGACAAATGCGGATGGGTGAGGAGGATATAGGAGGAGTGAGGAGAGATGATGTAACACGACTGGAGTGCAGAGTGCAGATTACATTGTGTACTTTAAGCTATTAAAAAAAACTTTTCTAACAACTTCACTATATTCCGTGTAATATCCTATTCCGATACAGCACAGCTCACACCCGATACATCATTTTATGTGTAGCTGCCGACATGCGATGGGGAAAAAATAGCCAATTTTTCCCAGAAGGGAGCACACGACGGAAAGCTTAATGAAGCCTAAAAATATCACCGATATAAATCCTGTCACGTTGCATTCCCACTTCTTCTCTCGCACCGGCATCCCCCACTGACTGTAAAACAGGTTTGAGCCGCCTCACCAACTTTCTACTATACAGTGGAAAAGGCGATTAGCACAGAAAAGTTTGAGGGGAAACTAAATTACTTTTAAGTCTGGTCCAGCGTTTTTAGTAGGTTAGTTGGCTGATTTATGGGGTGTAGAATGGGAGAAAATTGCAATATTATGTGTGGGGATAACTACATATGCAGAATCGGGTGGAGAAACACGTGAGAATGAGAAGAACACTCAAAGGATACAAAAATTAAATTAATTTTGAGAGAGATAACTCTTGCACACTCCAATTCAAAGTTATACATAATATACATATATCATTCCCTCCTCACACCCTCCATTTCACACGTATTCCATATCCAACGCTTTCGCAGCGTTGTTGCGCTCATTTCGTTGGAAGATGTAAATACTGCAACAAAATGACCCAAATTGCGTAAATTGAATAATATGTGAACTACTTTGACTATAGGATGATTTTGTTTGTTCTCTATAAAAAAGCATTAGTGGCAAAAAAAGGATAATAAAATTTTAATATTTACATTTGCCCACACTGTTTGTGTGTGTGTGTGTGTGGGCGCGTTTTACTGCGTTTTTGTTTAATTACCACAATCCAAAAATAGAGAGAGAGTTCCCAATTAAGCCTCCTTTTTTATTAGAACATTGCCCTGGATCCTCTCACGACCTACAAAAATGCAATCCTGGAAAAATCCTGGAAAATAAAACCATTCCAACCGAGTCGTCCTATCCCCCGAGGGACAATAGGATTGCAATAAAACTGCTGTGAAGCGATGATGATAATGATGATGATGACGATGAAAGTAAAATGGTGCGGGATAGCCAGTTTGTTTACACGTTTTCTCCATTTGCCCCAATCAACAAATTCGAAAGAGAAGGAAATTGCGGGAAGAAAATAAAGTGAGAAAAAAGGCAAACAGTGGAAAACAGGATTTTTTTGCTTTTTGTTGATTTCGGAGTGAAAATTATTGCAAACGCGACGTTCACCAAACGTTCGCCGCGTCCCTGTACCAAACGTATATTACCTATGTTTACTTATTGCATGGATTTTCATTTTCTCTCCTCTTTTTTGTCACGAAAGAGGATTGTGTAATTTTGAGGTTTCACCGCAATTCAATTTTCTCTCTGGCGGCGGTGGCGGCGGAGGGTGTCACGTGACAGAAAAAATTCGAGTCGACACTACTGGAAGTTGCACTAGTGAACTGGAAAACTAGTCCCCTTCCCCTCCCCTCCTCCATCACATGCCCGAAACACCAGTTTTCGTTCGGTTAATATGCTTGGAGGTTGGAGGAACCAAAGAAGGAGGTAAGTTGTTGAAAATTCATAGAGAATCTGGCTGGACTGACTGGAAGGCTCATAGGTATGCCATTTTTGTGGCGACCAGGTAAATTGGTTTTTGGAGAATTCTCCTAGTTTCCAGTTGTAAATGCTAGAAAAAGCTGATAGTTTTCCAGTAATTAAATTAGCATGGGAATCGAATAGACTGGAAATTCACGTGCCGCTTTGTTTCCGCCAAAAGTTGGTCGTACGTAGTAGGAGTACTTTTGGGTTTCTATTGAATTCGGAGGGATATAGGTATACATGGAGAAAGCCCATGATTGTGACGCTAGCGGAACTGAAACTGAATAATAAATATGCAATCTAGAATCTAGAATCCTCCAAAATTCTCTCTATGTATACATACACATACTACACATGGGTTTTACGTCACGACAAGTTTGCTTCAATTCAAGGTGGTCTCCTCATGATGGGAAAAAATCAGGTTTGCATTCAAAGTTCATATTATATCAGCCCATTTGGTCGGTTTTAGGTTATCAATGGTAAAACCTTTGACCACACTGAAGGTGACAACATGGACTGGTGGTGCTTGACGTTACTCACACAGGACAGTTTATACTCCCTTTCCGAACAAAAAAAATTAAATTTCTCGAGTGACGTGACTGACACGAAGGTTGTTCACATCCTCGTAAACAGCAACTACATGATCCTCTCTCTCGCTATCTTCTCGACACAGATGAAAGTTTGAAACCGTAATGGTCACCTCTCACGTCACTTGATAAAGAGCGGCGTAAGCTCAAGAGGGCTTGTACGAGGTGAAAATACATAAAGAGGGGATGTCATGGTCGTGTTTCATGTAGAGTGGTACTGGTGTGCTACTATAATATTATGTATATGTCGCACGTGGTTTTACGTTACCAAAAACCCCCGTTCAGAAAATCATTCAAAGTATCGATTTCACCCAGGTTCAATAAAGGAAAACCTCATAAAACTCTAAAAGTTGTTTGAATAGCACATACCACATCATTCCAGAGTATTCTCGGATGTGTTGGAGAAAAAAAGAAGCCCATATACACCGGAATAAAACTATACAAAAATTCTAAAATAGACGTATGGCTCTATTTTTACCATCCGGATCTAAATTGCGGGGGATATTAGATTACATCAAAGTACATAGTGAAATTACCCCGACGGTAGACATATTACAGATCATGATTGAAAAATGGCTTGCCAGCCTTAACCATTTCTGGTAAAAATCGATGCAGTTAGTGGTATCGTTGGATCGGGTTCGAATAGCGTGATCCGCAATTTTGTATTGCGGCATTTTGTCTCATAAAACAGGGTTTCGGTTTTCCCCCTTTGAAATAGCAAATCTTCAAATGAGTTTCCTTCCAGGAAAAAATAATTTGTTGGAAGAATAGGTACAAGGGAAAAAAAAGTTGTTCAATTCCCAGCTCCCTTTTCTTATTCCCTTTCAGCAAAGCTCTTTTCTTGACAACCATTTTCTCCTTTCGCTCCCGCTCCCTCCTCTTTACTCTTTAGAGAGAGAAAAGAAGTCATTAAAGATGCGCTAGCTAGAGTTTAGATCTCGAAAAAAATGAACATGGTTCTTGAACACATTTCCTTAAAAACACACACCAGTTTTTGCTTAAAGAACTTTTTTTTGCTTCGCGTGGGACAATTGATATCTCTTATTTTCCCTTTAGTCACTTTTCTTGTGGCGTGCGGCGTGCGTGTGGAACGGTGCTACCACCATCGTGTTTACTCTGTATTTTCGCCTTTTCTTCAGGAATAGCTTCAACTACTTGGTATTCCAAGCAGGACATGAAGATATAAGACCAGAGACCATAAGTAGAAAAAGGTACAAAATTCAATATCAAAGGGTACTCCCCGGTAAAAATAGAATATGTAAAGGAAGTTGTAGCAAATGTGTTAGTTTTGGAGGGTAGTAATGGTAGTGTAACAGAATTCTCACAGGAAAGAAGCAGAGATATAAGAGAGAGTGGAGAAGCAAAAGAAGCACAAGAGAGAACATTTTGATGCTAAAAATAGATGAAAAAGGAAGCTACGGAAAAGAACAAAAAGCAATATATAAAATGACGGGACATGAAGATAATGTCTGATATGGGTGACTAGGACTCGCTCTAGATGCCTTGTATTAAATGACAGAAGCCTCCATTCCATTTTCGGAAGAGGGAAACATTTTACAAAAATTAAGTAGGTTCCAGTTGTTGTAAAAGAACATGACAGAATATGAGCAACTGGAGACATGTATTACGGAAGTTTTGCCGAGAAAAGTTTTTCGGATATAAATTGAAAATTGTAGTCCTTTGGCGTGTTCCTTTTCGGCACTCCACTGATATATGCATGACTAAACTGCATCAGTTGTAATACAGGCTTGGTGTTACTATTCTTACATTTGTACAAGTACACAAACTCATTTTGTACTATGTACTTTCTGAGTCAAAGCAGGATCCAGTGTTTAGTGTGAAAAGTTGCATATTAACTTTCACCTACCCGCGCAGCACTTTATTGTACTCGTGGGTCGTTACTGCCGGCTGTTTCCCCCCAGACACAGGGTTCCCCATACCAGTTTTGCTCACAACTCACTCTTTCCAAAGTTGTATATGTGTGTCTACGAGTATGCATGAATGAATCGACTGTGTTACTTTTAATTACATTCGTATATTCATTCATAGTGTTACATATCTTTTTTTAAATCCCATTTTCCCCATTACGACCAACGTACATGGATATCTACATTTTTTCATTTTGCGATTTGAATCATACATGTCACCGGTGTCTGCCGTCGTATACGAAATCTGATTACCATCAACATTGATAAATGATAACTGTCATGTAGAAAAGGCTAGGCCCAGAACTGTCGCCGGATGAAAATGCAGATAGATCGGAATTGCATTCGGATGGAACATGGAACTAGCCACTATTTCAACAATAGGGATAAGTTTCCGCTGGATTATGAATGCATATATGATGGCATTCGATTCATTGAGACATACGCACCTTCGGAAAAAGCGAGTTATGAGGAACATTAGTCGGAGGAATCTCATTTGGGGAAACCGGGTCTGGGGGAAACGGGCCTAGACCCCTCGTGGGCTTACGTAAAAAGAAAGTAACCAGGCATACATAATCCACCACTGGTATTTGGATTAAATAAAGAAAAAAAAGTCATTTCTCAAACTAGTCCAACTTTATCCAACAAAATAGAGCACGGGAACAAAAAGGGTTTTAGGCTGCGCATATAAAAAAAGCTGGAAAGCAACAAGCAACATTTTTGGAAGTGTTTTCAATTGAGCGCAAATTATATTTTGAATACATGCTATTGACAGGAGCACACAGTGAGCGTCAACGTCTGTAGCACAACTCTGAATCAGGAAGTGTCATGTCAGCATATGAAAAACGAAGGTGAGAAGTGGGATCTCTACCGTTCTCGTAACTATCAATTTTTCACCATGTTGGTTTCCGAAAGTGGGAATTATACGTGGTAGTGATTACTTTTTTGATGCTTCCAGCATGCAGTACACTTGTCATGGCTCAGTAAGTTACGTAATCCCTCCAACGAAGAAGCCAATAAAATCCCTGGAATGCATGCTCCAGCCAATTTCTTCCACTAGGTTTTATCCTCCATCCGTAAAAGGAAGAGATGAGAACCTTAACCGAATTTTATCTGCCCTGGAGCACCGGTGCCAGCTGAAAGTAAATATGACGAGAGGTGGTGAATCACGAGAAAAATGAATGAGACACGGCAACACCTTCACATAATTACTCGGTTTCCGGTCACATTTTCTCAATGAACGCTTTCACTCATTAGGAACTCGCATCGGAATCCTTTTGGTGAATGAATGAATGTCCTCAACTTTCATAACAATCCGAAACGTTAGCGAGAGCCGAGCCAGACAGTCACTTTCTTACAATTTTTCGCCACTCCAGCTCGCTTCCTACTTGCTATGAAATAATTGGGGAGAGAGACTCTTGTGATCAACATCTCGAGAAAGTCACTTGTTCCCCTTTTCAGCTGTCCTATTCTCATCATTTACAATGAGCGGAGGGGAGACAGCGTCACGTCGTCGTGTCAATGTCGATATTGTGCAGTGAAAGCTCTCTTGAGTGAGATAACTATACGCTTCCGCCAGATGCTACCGGTCCATATATCATCGTTTTTGTTGTTGCCTGCCACCAAGATTAACTACGTGTTATAATATACGTACTTATAGAACATTTCTCGTGTAAGCGATGGCCAAATTCATTGTGTCCCTGTCTGAAATGACGAATATAATTTCTCACTTCGTATCAGCCCAGCCGAGCCTCCCGGCACGGCAGACAAATGAAAGATGATGATGATGAGTCTTCCAATTCGACTAATAGGTATATTGTCAAGATGCTTGGACACTCTCCCTCCAGTCGCCCATGTTACATACAAGGGCTATTGAGAAAGAAAGCTTTTCGTTTCGCCCAAGCTCAAGCCCAACGTCAACGTCTTTACACAGAATGATATAGTCTAATATTTACATTGCTCAAGCCTAGATGTAGATGAGCCGTTTTTTAATGTTTAACAATAGTCTTTTTTGGCAATTGCAAATGCTGTATCAGTGACAGTACAATATTTAAATATCTACATTGCTCAAGCCTAGATGTAGATGAGCCGTTTTTTAATGTTTAACAATAGTCTTTTTTGGCAATTGCAAATGCTGTATCAGTGACAGTACAATATTTGGGTGTGCTAGTTTCTAGTTATAAAGATTCTTGTATTTCAACAAGTTTTAAAATTTGATATTTTAATCAACACGTTTTTAATATTTATAAGTGGCTATATAGAGCGAATAGAGCCCCAAAGTGTTGTTACGTAGAGAAGCATTGAATCCTGTCTGATTCTAATAAATAATATATATGATGACTAAATTCCGAAGCTCACGATCAGGTAAAATTGTAGCGAACCTGGTGCTGCTGCTTATGATAGTTATTGTTTCAACCATATTCTTTGCCTCTACCTATACCCACAGTTGGACTTCCTACCACTTCCACACAGTTTATGTAAGTTCATATTTTTGTTTGAGTTTAAACTGGAGATCATCCTTTCTTGCGTAGCTCAAAATAGTGAAAAGTAATTAGACAAGTGTTTCTAATTAATTTGCAGAACGTACGAAGACTGTGGTGGGAGTCCATTAGCCCTACTGTGAGTTGTAAAAGCCAGCATCTCAGACGAACGGGGAATACTGGGGATGGAGGAAAATGGACTTGTGGCGTGCGACAAGTGGGAGCCTTCAACAAAGCCAAACCATGTGCCGTATTTTCATTTGGAGTTAAGGATGACTCTTCGTTTGAAGCAAGCATATTGATGGACACATTCTGCAAAGTTTTCGCGTATGACCCCACAGTCGCAACAATAGCTGAACCCCTGACGAGCTCGAATCCAAGAGTAACTTTTCAACGACTTGCGGTTGGGGGAAGAAACGGGAATGATACGAAAACGATAAAAGCATTGATGGAGGAAAATGGATACGAATGGATTGAAATTTTAAAGATGGACATTGAGGGATACGAGCACGAAACTTTGTCAAGGTTGCTGCATGATTTTCCGGAAGTGCCAGTCGGCCAGCTTCTTGTTGAGCTTCATGTTAACGAGCACAGACGTGCTACCTTTAATACCTCTGTTTTACCACTGCTGGAAGGATTGGAGAGCAGAGGACTGCAAATGTTTTATAAGGAAGTAAACTGGTATAATCCATACTGCTGTGTGGAGTTTTCCTTTATCAATACCAAGGTGCATCAGGAGCTTGTGATATAACGCCCTAATCACACAGTATGATTCTTTGCGTTTAACGTGAACATTTGCTTTAATTTATTTTTTGAATTTGATTTAAATTATATTTGACCGATTTTTTGTTGCAAAAAACCAAACAACCTGTCCACTCTCAGTATTATAATAACAATTCCATGTTTTTCTTCTCTTCTACACTTACAATATCCACATTTCCCCAGTTTCATGAATAAGTAACGTAGTAGTAGTGTGTGCACAATGTTTATGAAGGAAATTACTTATATGTAGCAATCTTACATTAAAAACACGTTAGTGAACTAAGGGTTGTATGGATCAGAGGGCGTCGAATCTTTGTCAATTCTTCGGCCACAGGTTAAAGTAGCATAGATTAAAGTCGTGGATGGATTAGAGCCATTTAATAATTTGTGGCTCCAAGTTATGCATCATGTATGAAAGTGACATGTCCATGAAATGGGGACAATGTGTGACAATGAACAGCTCCATTATGACTCTAACCATCAAAGGCATTTCAGTTCGGAGTGGAGTGGTTTGAGGTTTTTTGTTGCAATTTTTCTAGAAACCTTTCAGATACTCTTTAGTTGTTCTCGACATGTGGAAATTAATCGGTGTGTCGTGTGGTCAATTTACTTAATATGATATCGTCCAACATACGAGTATATTTTAAAAATGCTGAAATATGAAATCCTTTGAAATTCGACACATTCGTTTCTGTTTAAATCATATGTGGTGAGCCGTTAGCAGCCAGGGGTATTACATTAAAGATAAAAGGATTTAAACACGTTGTCATACATTAACATTGCATTTAAGCATGTATAACACCTGCTATTTTTTATCCTATTAACTAAAGCTTATCCTTGAGTTCAAGGGCAGAATGTGAGAGTATCTGGTAACTTCGTGTGCTGATAAATAATGAAAGCAATCTATGAGAACTGAACTGAACAAACGGGATGAGCTTGTGAACGGAGCACGTGTCACGTAACGTTATTTATAGACGCATCAAATTGAAAAGGCAGATTCTTATTTTGATGTTCGATTCGATATGACAATGAACTACAGACAAAAAAGATTTCTCGGGGTCTTAATGATTAAGTATGGGAAAAATAGTATTACAACTCCCACAGCTTTCCTCCGTCGGCCAATGGAATCTGGAAGTTCAAAGTCAAAGTAGGCTAAAACGTGGATAGGTATATTCACAACGATGAGTAGGAAGTTTTCTCTTTTAAAATGTATCACATTTCACCTTGTAAGTTCACACAAGTTTCCTGAACCAAATAAGAATCAAATGAGCACTAGTGATCCCGAGTCGACCGAATCGAAGGCTGAGAGTGAAAGCACCCCATCTTAACAACCAAGGTTGTGATTTGTGATGTGATATCGAAGCAAATGAACTTTATGGATGATTACTCCAAATTATTGTTTCATTCTTGCACATAAAAATACATTTACGACTCATCCAACCGATTCCTTTCTAACCCTGGCTCTATCACCAATTGGACAATTAATTTTACAATGTACGTCACTCCAAACTTTTCCCTGTATTATTGGTTGCTTTCCTTTGAAAATTTATTTATAGCAGGGATAAAGATGAATGTGGAAAGTCTGCAAGAAACGCTTTTCGTGCGTGGTCAGGTGACATTGACAGATAAGTCAAGTCTCTATTGGCAAATCGCTCCTCACTTTCTTTGACACTTTGGCTCTGAAAGCAAGACCCATTCACTAATTGTTTGGGTTCTACTAATGCTCATATTTCATCTTGTCACCAGACTGCGATCATTGCTCACCACTCCACTGTTGCATAATTCCTTTAAACTGTTTTCAAAAGTGCTAAAATTACAGGACACATACACAGAGAGAATGCGTTACGACAAGAATTTGAGATCCATAATACATTTTACATTTCATGCTTTCAGTTTTTCAAGGATAACCATATACTTTGTGCGGCGAGACAAAGTTGTCACGATTATAATTATACATGCATTTGTTGTCTGCAAACTCACGTATGCGTCTAGCCTAGTGAACTTTGCACCTACATTTCGTACGTAAGAAAATACCAGCAGCAATAATACAGTAGTAACATTATGCAAAAACCAAGTTCCAGACAAACCTCGGCCACAGAGTAACAGCTAATACGTAACGAACATATATTATGCGTCATTATATGCCCGGCTGGAGATAATGACTCAAGAAAAAAAAAGAACTTACCATGCAAGCATGTTCATCATTTGCACTCTGTGTCCTCCGTAAAAACCTTGCAATCTTTGATTCTTTCCCAAGCTTTTTACTCGACTCTGTAAAAATAAAAATAAAGTTGATTCAGTCAGACTTTGACTTTACCCACTTCATCTGGCTTATTCTTGAACTCTGGATTAATATAATGTTCTGATAATCACATGTAAATCAGGTTTAACCCTATGGACGTCAGATGCGACACGATATACGAATGACGTAGGTAAAGGGTGTATTTAAACCTTAAATGAATGGTCGGTAAATAACTGTTGATAGCTGCCTATGAACAGTTAAAATAGACATTACAGACGCGTTTCAGTGGCATCTTGGAATAGGTGGGATAACAGGTTTCTAATTTCATTACATAATCGCATAACGTTATGTTATGCCTATAATTATTACTGATTATAATTATCAGGGTGCGATTTAGTCAGTAGTATAGCAAGTTATCGCTCATCGGCTAACGGTAAGCTAACCAAACAAAAGCAGTCGCGTCTCATCATCCCATGAATTGGAAACGTTAACATTTATATATTCGTGTTCAAAGGCCAGCTCATTCTACCTTTACTTCTTTATTGTCTCAAGTGAAGTGTGAGATCAAAGAATTAAAACCCTTTTGATGATGATAAAAGAATGTAAACGGGGATTTGCATTTTACCTCCTCCCCCAGAACCGCCTGAGGTACTCTCAAGATGATCCCCGGATCCATACTGATTACTTTGAGAAGTTGATGGGTACAAGGTCTGAACGTTGTCTCTACTTGGACCGCTTTTGCTTTCTGGAGCAATAATCCCTCCTCCTCCTCCACTGGATCCCTCGGAAAGTACGTCAGTGCTCCGGCTTGGCCTCAAGGTGGCCTAAAAATTAAAATATCAAAGCGAGGATTATTCCTGAGATTTTTAGTAGTTTACTCACTAACATATTCATTCATTAACGAATTTAAATCCCTAAAGTACAAAAAATATCTATATTTGAACTCCCGTTTGCAGTTATGCGCCAGAATAACAGGTAAAAATGAATTCTACAGTAGATCTGTTAATTAGAGATTTATATTTAAGAAATACCTTAAATTGTGAGGTGAGGTCGTCAACCGTTTGACTTTGAAAGTCAAAGTTAAAGGTTGATGCTTTGGGGGTAGCTGAAGCCCAACTGGGACTGGAATCACTACCACTACTTTGGGCCAGCTCCAAGTTTTCGTTCCGCATCTAGAAAGGAAGTAGAAATAAATTAGGAGAAATATATATATATAACATCACGTTAGGTATTCTAAAAGTTAGAGCAAAACTCCTCAATTTACATTTACATGCTCTCGCTAGTCAAAGGTTATCAACAAAATACGGAAATTGGAGACTAACTCAATTTATTGTGAAACATTGAAACATGCCAAACGACAACGATTTAGTTGGGCAAAAGAAGAAGGTGATGATTGATAGTAATTGCTCCCAAGTTTCAACTTCATCCACTCCGTCCTAAAACCTAAATTTCCCGTCTAATTTGTGATATGAGCAGTTTGATCACGATATTGATGACACTCCTGCCAACTTTCACAAGTTCAATGCGATGACATGTACTGAAAAAGCGTTACAAGAATCGTCAAACTCTACACAAGTTTTGCGTTGATGAAATGGAGACTCTTGACTGACTGTACCATTAGAGCTAAATGACAAAAGCTGGTAGAAATTGAGATTCCTAAAAGTAGTTTACATTTCCCAAACCCACTCCGCGGATGTCGCCCACGATTCCTATGAAACTTGAGCTTTCAATGCAATAATGTGTGTAACAAAGGCAGCTCCAGGCTCCAAACGGCTTCCAAAAATCAAGCCCAACTACTCCAGTTTTTCGAGAATAGATTGAAAAGAATTTGCGGGAACAGTGTTCTCATCTCATCAGTGATTTAGGCACAATGGGAGATAGTGGAACGAACGAACGAACGATAGATTGATATATGTTGGCACAGTACCTCCATCCCGTTTCCAAGAACTGGACTTGATTTGGAACGCTGCAACAAATGGCTACAGGATTTACATGGACAAGGACAAGCCATTTCAGCGAAAACTTTCCAACCAATTTTAGGTTTCATCTCATTGTTATCCACTAATTGTCCTTAACTGTCGCGCAATTTCTGCTCAAAGGGATGTTATTCAATAAAGAATAATTGGAATTGGAAAATGGGATGCTCGAATTGAATTGTACTTCAAGGTCTTTTTCATTTTCAGGATAATAATGGCATTACAACTCAACCGTGGGAAAACAAACCTGCTGGTTGCTTTTAATGATAAATAATATGATGGATAATCGGATTGTGCTTGAGCACTTACAGACAGCACACCACCGATGTGCTGTAATATAATAACCCACTAAAACTTGCAATATTAGTTCAATACATTTTACGACAAATAATATTGTGTGGGCTACTACTGCAAAGTCAAATGCATGGATTCAGGATTACTTATATTCAGAGAAATTGCACGATATTGATGTTTGCACGTCAAGCTCGACCCCCGCCTAACAAAATAAACTCCTTTTCCAGGAACGGGATTCTCATTGTGTAATTACCAGTTGAGTGGAGATCACTGATAAATTATCTTGTTTACCTTTTATGACAAAGGAAGGTGACACTGGGAGAGCTTCCAGGAAAGGGATTTGACGGTAACAGTCTATACATTGCGAACACTAAAGGATTATGACCAACAATCGATGATGGATGACATTGCCGATGGGAGGATTCGTTAGTCATCGTTCCTTCCTTTTCAAGTCATTTTCAGCTTTCGATAACTTCGGTACTCCGAGAAGCTCATCATTAACCATATAGCCATGCAAATAATTAAAATTAATGAGAACAAGGGGGAAAGTCAGTGGCGAGGCAGTGTACTTTATGGGAACTCCCCGTTTCATCTGTTTTCGGAAAACAATATGATCCCTTCCCTCCGCACTCCACACACACCATGTAAATGTGCTTGTCTCATGTGGTACGTTTTCAAGAACTCATGTTATTCTCTTTCTGTGTCTGGTTTACCCAGCAGCGGGGATTAAAATCCGAGAAATTGTTGATACTACTCTTGCATGGCAAATGGTGATTGCATAATTAGTACAGTGAACAAAAAGCGACATGTGCCGTTGCTTTCCACGAAAAACCTGGGCTAGCTGTGGTTCAAGGTTACCAACTGACTAGTCACACAATCTCCAAGTGGGAAATTTTACAAAAGTAGCCCCATTACCTACTTCATAAGCATAATTGAAAAACTAGTAAATGGCTCGTCCTTTTCTTTTGACTAGACTCGACTGTCTTAATGCGACTACTAAGTACTACGCGGTGCGGTGAGCGTCTACACCAATATTTCAAGACTGTTGGAACTTACTTCACACGGATCGAGTGCACTGCACCATTTCAGAGTTTTGTCTGGTCAAAGTGTGACGCAGACAGAAAGATTATTGCCACGCCTAATTCCGTGTCCTTTAAACATGTCTGGTTATTGCGTATATTATTCACTCTGTCCGTAGTTACTCCAGATTTGATTAATTTATACCTGTAGAATAATATGCAGTACAAACTTCGGAAACATACTATATACATTCGTCACCTCTTGTCATTATTCAATTCCACGTCCAACTGCACATTTCCCGTTTATGTTTCACATGGAAGCATTGTCCACGCATGGAGTTGAGCGTTGTTGAGCTTTGGAAGTACTCAAATCAGGTTAGGAAAACCCACGTCGCAAAAGAGCATTTCTCATGTAACTTTCATAATAATCAAAACCCATGTAACATGAAAATCTTCATATATATCCGGATAAATTACGGTTGGAAGGAGCTCAACTCCGTAGCACTTTCCTCAAGACAAACACAAATTGCGAGGTTTTCAATTAACTACCACACCACCTCAGTCCTTCTACTTCTTCTCCTTCTCCTTCCTAGCAGCTGTACATGCTCATAATTTCCTTACATCTAGATCCCACTGGTTTCCCCCAGTTCAAAATACTAAACTAACCCAGATAATTTCCTATTCTACTCCTGTGTGGGGGCGAGAGATGATGGTACAGCTTAACTATGATTTTAACACAAGAGTGCATTCTCATCTCTCTCTGTACTTTCCGTCGTCGTCTTCCACCTCTTCATCATTGCCACCGGCCTTAATGTGCATTTCATTACGGGGTATTTTGCTCCGCTCTCTGCTGTCCTGCGAAAGGCTTTACCGCTTCGAGCTTCACTATAATAATTCCCTGCTCGTCTTGTATTACGGAAATCAGAAGCTTCCTTTGCTATTGTGCGTTCCATGAAGTTGCCAACCCAAGGGAACATATTATATATAGTACATTGTGACTGTAATAATGTGGTTTGCCAAAAAATGCAATGCAAATAAAAAAAACCAGGGAAAAATATCTACACGGATTACCGACTATATTATTATTATGTTCTATTTGCTCTTCCTGTTTTACAACGCGGCGGAGTGCAAACCAACTGTGGCCGGTTTTCACTTGTGCGCTGCAATTATATTCTGGTGCGACGTATGTGGATCTGGGCACTCGCGCAATAACTTTTAGGCACAGTTGTACATTTTGTTTTTGTGTGTGGAACATGTATGTGTATTATTGTGTAATGCTAAATTTGAGTGAATACCATTACCCCGTGAAATAATATGGTTTGCCGTTCGCGTTCGTCGCGTTATATGTACGCTACCTCGCCCTGGAGAGATACAAGGAAAAACACAAAGGCCTTTCAAGTCCTCGTGAGTAAACAATAAAAAAAGGAAATAAAACTAACGGTGGACCTATGCTGAAACTTGGGGGAATTAAGGAACACAATGAATTAATAGAATAAAGAGCTGATGTCCGAGTTTCCCCAGTCCACAGGGAATAGAGACATTTCGCGTGTGATCTCATCCTCGCTTTAATGTGTGTCCTTCGCGAATTCTGTGCTATTGTTTGGTCAAGGAAGAATCAAAACAGTTGCCACCGCAAGTCGAGGGTGGTGTACACATGTGTCTGTCTGTACATTTGTCACTTTATACAAAACACGGTGTGTACTGTACTCCCAACCCAACCACCGGGTCGAGTGTTTCATAGCCAGCCATAGCCCGTTTTATTTTTTTTTCATTTAGACCTTCACAGAAAATTACAAAATGTGTATATGGGATGGCATGCAATGGCGGACCATGTGACAAGAGTACCAAGGCTCCTTGAAAAGTAATGAATTTTAAAGGGTGCAAATAGGATTAAGAAAACTGATCCAGAGGACGAGGACCAACCATTCCATACATAACTAATGCATAGTCCACCAAATTCCACTTTTGTATTGAAAACCCCAACTCTGCTGTTTGACCACATGTCAACTTATCAGTGTCACACGTAAAGGTTCCTCAGAGACGGTTATGGCCCTTTCGAGGAAAAAAAACCACTTTCCCCAAGTGACGTCCGTATCTGTCGCGTTGTATATCACTCTCTCTCTCTCTCTCATTCTCCCATTTTAGCGAAATACCCAGCCACTACTGCTAAAAAGTCTTTGAAGGTGGGAACGTGAAACGCTAGGCTAGCTAATTGAGTGGAACGTAAATTCGAGTATTATGCACTTAAAAAAGCCATTTTCGCATGGCTCTTTATAGGAGTCACTCTCAGATTCGTTTTGACAGGCAGCGGAAGCAACTCCTCGCGTTTGGGGATCTTTTAGGAACAAGAAAAAAAACACTTTCACCTTTTGGGAAAACAATAGACACGCTATCTATGAGGGAGGAACCATGTTCTTTAATTTCCGTCTGAATTGATGACGTCCTCATTTGCTTTTACGACTACGTCAGACCCCTCTCTCTCTACTCTCTACATGTGTCATATTCTATTGATTTGATGGTTTAATGAGACTTGGTCGAGAAGGAAAATGTCACACTTAACTTGCTCCTTTTAAACAACCTAACTTCCATGAACTACCACTACCTACCGAATATACATACGTACTATGCATGTATATATAAAATACCGGCGTGGTTATTTGCTATTTGTAGCCTATTGAAAATTTTGAAAATTAATATTCTCCAGGAGGAACCATCTCCCCTGTTGTTTTTCATTGACAGAAAATTCACTCTCGAAAACATCGTTCTACTGCTGCTGTTGCTTATTTTCAGGGCAATTAGCCACATGCGTGGGTCCCCTGAACTAAAAAATACATTTCACTTGATGCCCGTCACCGCTTGCTTCCTTTTTAGAGCTTTCAGAAGATGAAAAGCTAGTTTCAAATTATTCACACTGATACACCGGAAAGATACATGAATATATATCAACCCTCTCCCGCCGCTCTCGACAAGTTTACTCCAAAATCTCACGTTGGAATTAGAAATTAGAAAGCGGCAAGTTTTTCAGCATGTACATTTTAGGTTATTTATGGACAGGATGATATTGCTTTTGTGTAGCAAATCCTATCTCATGCGATGTGATTCTCTCTGCGTGACTCTCCGCTTTGGCTTTGATACGTTTGCTCCGGAGATGGGCTTGCTGACTTGTTCAAGAATAAAAGCAACTTTGCACATTCTCCCCCAAAAGAATGGAGAAGTTTAATATATGGATTTTCTATATGAAAATCAACTCATCAACCTTTTCCTCCTCCTCCTCCCTCATTTTGCGTCCAACCTGAGTTATGGAAAAGGTTAAAGGTATTCAGAAACAGTTCACTTTGTGTGCTCTCGCTCTCTCTCTCTCTCTCTCTCTCTCTCTCTCTCTCTCTCTCCTCATCTGACTTTCTATCAGAGGGATTTTCGGTACGTCTAGCCACCGAATATGTATTAGCATTTATATTGCGACCCACCCAACTTTTTTTGCTAGTACTATATATCTCATTAGAAAATCATCTTATTGGAACAGCAGGCGGTTTTTGCAGGACTACCTACTACCTACATATCGTATCCTTCTGATTCGCCATTCATCATATTTCCCCGGGCTGGCACTTTCTCCGCATCCAAAAAAAAATCACAAGTGGGGTTGCTCTTCCTTTTGACTAGGTTGAATTATTAGTTCTTAGCGTTGGATCTGATATTATGTCAGCTCTCATTTTGAACTTTTTTTGTTCGACCAAAAGCACCCCACTTTGCGCAGTGCTTGAATCAGTGGAATCAGAAGAGGGTTGGAAGATGGTATCTCTTTTTGAAAAGGATGCTCCTTGAACATTATCAAGATGGAAGTGTTGGATGGAATCAATAATTTCAATGGGATATTTCCCTTGGTTTATTGAATTCCAGCACTTTGTATTATAAAACTCAAATACAGTTTCAACATTTTGTAGACAATGATGATACTATAGTAGAGGGTAGGGCACATTTTCAGAGAAGAGATCTTTTTACAATATCAGAATTTTGCTTAAACGATCTGCCTATAGACATAGACATCCACTACCCCTATCATCTTATCCCATATCGAATGTTTTATAGTTGTTCCAATACGCTTATCTAACACCAATTTACCGTCCTATAAATCTACCTGATGAAAATCAGTTCTGCTAGGCATGATGATCTATTTTTAAACATCGTCAAAGAATGGTCCGTGGAATTCCGTATCCCATGGTCTAAAAAGCACTCGAATGAATAGATCCATGATTTGTTGAAACTGGCATCTTTTTGAAAGTATTGACCTAGCCTTCTACAACTGATTCAATATATTCCCTAAAAATACGAAATTTTATTAGACCAGTTTTCCAAATCCGATTTAGCATTCACAGTTTTTTAAATAGGCTTTCCACCCTCTTGAATGAATGAAGTGAGGGCAAGCACACAGAAACTTCTCTGCCTGCTGCTGCTGCAAAGGGAAATCTTTAGCAAATCATCAAAAGTGAACGTGATTGTGTGCAGAAAGGCTTTTGCAACCCGGGCGTGACAGATATACGAGGTTCGTGTGTGTGTGTCTGTGTGTTAGGCCTATCTCTGCAAAATTTTGTAGTAGCTTCATTTCCCCCCAACAAAAAATTCCCTATGACTCATGGTCATAAATACTTGAAGAAATAAACGCAATTTCCCTTTTATATAACATCCAAACTGCAATAGGACGAAAGAATATATGTGTCTTGGTGGAGTTGATGATGTGTGTGTACGAGTGGAAAAAGACACGCCACACAGTCTCACACGGTATGTGTGGAGTACACGAGTACATCCACTCGATCTAATTCTTGTTAGAAAAAAAAGTTTCGACAAGTTGTAGTCCACTCATTTGATTTGATATGTCACAAGTCACAGCCCCGCCATATCCCCGGCACAACCAGTGACACAGCAGCGCTGCGCTGGGAAGCTGCTGGCATTGTAAATGACATCCACGGGAAAAATTGTCACGGAGAAATCTCCTTCGCAAAGGAAGGAAAATATACTTTCGTTCTCACACTGTGTGTCGGGGTGCATTACTTATTGCTCGTGTTCACAGTCATTAACCACGGTTCTTGAGTCCCAACTTGTGTGACTTTTACATGGATGGATAAATTCACATTAAATGCAATGTATACACTATTCATGATGTACGTGTGTGTGTCACAAACCAAGAAGGGAAAAAAAACTCTGTAATCCAACTGCTTTAATGCTTGAGGCAACTAACTGATAGGTCGGAGTGGTTTATCTCTTGTAGCTCATTCCAATTGCCAAAATCCATCCTTGTCAACCAAGGATTTATGCTCGTTGTTTGGCACCCTGTCAAACATATTCATCAACCAACGCGTGCTCTTCTATTAGTGGGAAATGTAGAGAGAAAAGTTTGTTTCTTCATTAATAGACCTACCAGTGGATTTTACTTTGCTCCAACCCAAGTTTGTCAACCAATTTGTAATTATGCATTAGTCAAAAACGCATTTCAGCTTCAGTTTTATTCCACCACAAATAAGGGAAAACTTGTAAATCCTCTTACGCCCTAGAAGATTACTTTTTTCTCGTGTGGAATACAGATAGACATGTTATAATGACGCTATCGCTGATGAACTAGTGGTGGTGGTAAAATATCAACTCATTTCCGCATCAAGTTCCACCCCATTAAAAATCCAAAATGACAAGTACGGAGTTTCCAGGAAACTTGCTCCATGCCCATGCCCATGCAATTTATGAAGTGATGAAACTTTTTTTACACGGGACAGGAAACTTGCTCCATGCCCATGCCCATGCAATTTATGAAGTGATGAAACTTTTTTTACATGGGTATTACGTGAATTACAAATGTGAGAAAGGAAATTGGCAGGATGATATTTTTTTTTTGAATAAATTGTAAATATTATTTCTTAACAAATACGATTACGCCGTCATCAGGAAAACGAAAAAAAAGTATCACATAGTAAACTTTATTTAGAAAATCTTGTCGAAAATGAAGAGTCGTGTCGTGGGGACCAGGTTAAAAATACCCGAAGGATCTCACAGTCAGTGGTAGTGTTTGCTGGGTTATACCCAAAAATATTCTCCTATGGTTTTGGTCGCACTATATAATATACTCGTCAAACTCTACAGGACTCACGATTTATTTTAGCTAAAACGTTACATTACATGCCTGTAGCAATTAAAGCCTCAAGTTGTCATAAGCTCTTAGCCGTAATTTGAAGTGCACTACTTTGAGCCAAAGTTGTCAGAAAAAAAGTGTGACATGGAAAGCCAGAATTGCATTACAATATCACTTTATGATTATGACGTAGTCTGTGTGTATTAACACAAGTCATACGTCTATAATTAGCACAACCATGAAAATAACTATATACACACCGGTCCAAAAATAGAATACAAATTTTGTGGTCTCCGTCTCCCCACTCACAATTTGTTTGGTAAACTATATATAACGATATTTGTACACAGCAAGTACACACTTGACTCTTTTTTTCGTTTCTAATTCCCTGT
Organism: Dicranocentrus wangi; assembly: GCA_036850665.1. Classification (NCBI taxonomy): domain Eukaryota; kingdom Metazoa; phylum Arthropoda; class Collembola; order Entomobryomorpha; family Entomobryidae; genus Dicranocentrus; species Dicranocentrus wangi. The sequence continues at coordinate 73,150 of JAANSN010000228.1, forward strand.
AGGCATGCAAGCATATTAAAATGTGGGGTTCGGGGTTCGGCAGGCACGGGAGAAAATGCAAAATGTATATATACGGACGGGCACACGTTAAAACACCAATGTTTGTCAACTATTAGCATAATTGGCATTGACATTCTGACGAAGAAGAGAGGTCTCATCAATTCGCTGTTGGGTAAACTCGAGATTCTCTCTGTTTGGAATTTGGGAGTTCCTAAGTGGTTAGTGGCTTTGCTTTTTGTGGGGAATGTATATATATTCTAAATAAGTAGGTGATGTGCAATGTTATGTGTACAGTAGAATAGGTATAGAAACTCTGCATATATTTACAATTTGTTGTTGTGATGTGATGATATTGGCTGGCATGCCCAGCGCAAACTAAACAATAAACTTGACTACTACCAACAACTAAACTAGACCCACTTGTCACAAAAACTCTGCCTGCCCTGCTCAAAGTTCAACTATTTTTCTTACTTTCGCTTCGCTATCCAAGGAAACTTCCCTGTAATAATGTTCCCTCCCCTGAATCCTTTTTTTCTCGATTTTTCCTCCACTCGTCGGTCGACTCCAGGGGAATTTGCAGGATTGAATATCAGAACATGATTTCGCCTTGATTCCCCCCCTTCTATCCACACCACGAGGCAATTTATCACAGTTTGTTTGTGCAGGATTTACATGAATTCTTTCGCCCATGTTTCCCCCACCTCGAGTCATGTCATATATGTATCTTTAATGGAGCTAACTAATATAAAAATCATATATATATATTTTTTTTTCCTCTAGTGTTTGCATTAAATTTTAGAGATTTCCCTGTAGAGGTTGCCGATCGATTAAGAGTTTTTTTTTCTTCCCTGGGTGAACTTCGTTTTTTCGTTCTTTATTGTTGCTGCATGTACTTGGCAAGTATCAAGGTCACTAATATAAACAGCTTTTCGCAGAACTACTACTCTACTGCTCACCCACTCTGGCTTCGTTATACGAAAAATACGAGCCGCCCAGGCATATATATGCTTTTCCTAAGGAAAAAGGAGTTTCCAGCTTTTCTTCCATTTTTACGATACATAGAGTGAAAGGAGAGCTGTAATATATCCGGCGTGTGTACTATATACACCCATCTCCACGCTCATAAAGTCACTTAGGGATATAGCAATATATGTATTATAGCAGGTTCTACTACACAAACTTTTTTTTTCTGCACACCCTGCCTGGCAAATTTATGTAGTCAATATATCTTTATGCGCGATGTGTGGCGTGATACTTGGCCATTCAATAAAACAACATTATCCCACCTATTTGCTTATCATTTTAAGGGTGGATAAACAAAAATGCTGTCTTCTCTCTCACGGGATGATGGGTGATGGTATGGTAT
>JAANSN010000229.1:0-74358 GCA_036850665.1 Dicranocentrus wangi
GCACATCGACAATCTGATTACAGATTTTTTTAAAATATCACGCCCATACATAATCTGGACTGGAGGACTGGACTCGGGTAAAGGGTAAATGGGATTGATTGGAATACTCGAAGTGCTTTAAATTAAATATCCTTTAAATTATGCAGATTGTTGATAAGAAAATATATGATAATTGACAAACTATCTCACGGAGATTTCACTTGAAAGGCATGATGATTTGAGATACTGGAGATAATCGATGATCTCCAGCAATCAGCAATAATATAACACATGTTCAAATGTAATTCGAGAAGGGGAAGAGAATACTATATACCTATGTGAGAATAGGGGTACTCACATCACTTTATTACTACAACTTTCCTTAGTATTAATTGTAATTTTAAACATCATGCAGAAGGCCTTCGTACTATTCATTTTAGCTGCTTTCCTTGGGACTGCTAATTCCCAAATGAATGCTTCTTGCAATGCTGCAGATGTGCAGCCGGTTCAGGGGTTTGACTCTTCTAAAGTAAGTTTCCAAACCAAGTTTCAAAGCTGCCAAAACAATATTTTCGTAAACATAAACCTTACGTATAAATAAATTAAATTAGTACTTAACTACATTTGATAGATATTGGGGAAATGGTACGGGATAGAAATGACCCGACGATTGTCGGAAGATGTCCACCCTGTCACTCATCGCTGCCTAACTCACAACATCAGTGTTTGCATTCTTCCAAACTGCGTCTTGGAAGTTACGGAATCGTAAGGGGTTTCATAATATGTTTATACCACGTGCAATGCAGTATAATATGAAACAAAATTCAGGTTTTAATATATTTTGCTTTTCCAAATAGCCTTCAGAACCTCACTGGGGATGAAGTAATGATATTTAGAAGCAACATTTGGCCTAGTGAGGAAAACAAAGGAGTCTGGATAATCCAGAGTCGTGATACTGATGATCGTAAGATGCTATAGCTTTTCAAGTTTTAAATTCAACATATCCTGCATCTCTTTTCATCTAATTTTTTAACTGTTGTGTATATTCAGCGGAAGCTACTGCAGTCCATGTACACACCGACTATGAGAATTGGAACGTACAGTATGTCTGTCAGGTCAGAAATGGATACAGATACGAAGAGATGCTGATCATGACACGAAGTCGAACGCCAAGCCAAGAGGTGATTGACATTTTGGAGAGCATCATAACAGGACATGGCTTCCCCAGGGAAAATGCTGTACTTCTTGATCAAACAAATTGTTCAAATTAAAAATGTGTTAAACTGTTAATAAATGGCAAATGTTAAATTTTACTTAAGGACAAACATAGAACCAAATCGGATTGAACATGCATTGGTCACCTGGCACTTGCCCGTTGAGTAACCTAATCGTGTTTTTGTAATCCACTGAACCAAATTTGTCTTATCATTTGATTCTTATCTCATCATTACGTACACCGGCACACCTTTATTCGCCAAAGTTTTACACAGTGTCAACTTGGTCCCGTCCCTGGACAACAAAATATTCTCAGTTTATTATGCGTTGCAAGTTGCAGACATCGTTGCAAAATAAAAATAAGTTGTCAAGGGAAAAAATATTCAAGATGAAATACAGTTTTGTGGTAGTTGTTTTAGCTGCATATTTTAGTGGCTCCAGGGCACAAATGAACGCAACTTGTAATGCAAGTGACGAGACTCCAGTAATGTACTTTCAGGAAGAAAAAGTGAGAAAAATCACTATGATTGGTTGCATTTCATTTATATAAGAAAACGTAGAAGGTTTTGATAATTTTCATGCAGTTATTCATTTTTGTCGTAGATGCTAGGGTGGTGGTTTGGAATGCAGATGGTTCGGCGTCTTTCAGAAGACGTTAGACCAGTGTCTCATCGCTGTTTGGCCCATTATATTACTTCAGGGGGAGAAGAAAACCCAAATATCTATAGGATTGAGGAATCGTGAGTTTATAGAAAATATAGGCATCAAAATATCACTTATTGTTTGGGAAGGTAATCATTTGCAAACATTTTTCTAGATTCCAAAATCTAACTGGGGATGGCGTGGACCACTTATTCAGCACTATTATACCCGACCCCGAAACCCCTGGCATTTGGACAATTATCAGTGACAATAATTTTGACCGTACGCTTACAACAATATTTTTTTCGATTTGCATTAATTTTTTCCCATTAATCCTCCTCCTAGCTAGACCTCCTATACCTGCCTCATTTATTTTTGTGTTGTTTAGCGGAGACCATATCAGTGCATGTACACACAGACTATGAAAACTGGAACGTCCAGTATGATTGTCAGGTAAGGAACAACTACAGATTAGAATCTATGATCATCATGACGAGAAGCCGAACACCGAGTCAAGAGGTGATTGATGTGTTGGAGACTATCGTAGCAGGACACGGCTTTCCCAAAGAAAATGCTGTACACATTGATCAGACAAATTGTTCGAATTAGCTACTTTAATTTCTCAACACTAATGTATAATAAGAAGTTCTCTAGTTGATTTGATTCAAAAAATCGGAATAAATGTTGGGAAAATAACCGGAAACCTTTGTTCAGCCACATGCAAGCGTGTTAAATATAATAGATGGTTTATTTGTGTCCTCACAAATATTTTCACAAAGTGTTAATTCGGAGTAACTCCCAACTCCCAAGTTTGCTTTGTTGTCCTGCCTGTATCTGTATGACAAAGTCATTTATACACAGTGCACGCACGGTGGCTTTAATATCAATATGCATTATCATGTCCCGTCAGATATATATCACAGTGGTCACAGTCACATTACACGATGAAAATTTGGAGTCGGAGTACTTTACTGCCTAAATACGAGTAGTTCATCCATAGTCACTCTGGTTTATGTCAGTGTCTTTTTATTTTTGGATATAAAGATACGTTTGTCAATTTGCTTTGCTTACGCCGTATAACCATAATCATTTTTCTAAAAGAACCTTGCGTGCACTTTTCAGTTGCTTCTAAATTTCATTTACTTTACAGGACTTTGACAGGGTAATGGACTTCAATTTCAACATAAACCGTATTTCTATTTCTAGTATTTCACCAAGGTCATTTACGGATTTCCAGCAAGTCTAGGGATTATTGGATATTGGACTTGTATACATCACTAAACAAGCCTACAAATGACATGATATACCTAACGTAAGTATGGATTATCTGACACATTTCCACAACTGTAGGTTATGCTGTGAGAACAAAAATGGAGGAAAAACTACAAAACAAATAACTCGAGAGGTTTAAAAATGCAAAAAATGAGTTTCCGGAAGCATTTCGGAATGCACGCGATTTCGCACAAATGCATGGGTTCCCTACAACTTAAATGCAACCATCAAAACCATCGGCAAATGAAAATCAATTAAGTTAGCATGTGGACTTTTCGCCCTAACAAAAGAATAAAAGCCAAGTGGAACAGCATTCATTTAAGTGCAATCACTGTAAAATGGGGGTTTAGTTTTGGGGTTCCTGCCCCACTATCTCACTGCTTAGAAAAATCAATATAAACCTATCCCACCCTGCATGTTTGATGCACTTTGGCACGTAATTATGAACGATAATTCCGAGATTAACAGAATAGATGTTGCAGTAAAGTGTCCACTTGTCCATCCTAACAATAGTGACTACATGAGAAACCAGAAGCAAGCTATAAAAGACATCCAGCCAGAGTTCGATGAAAGCAGGGAAAGCATAATAATCTCATCCTCTTGCCTGTACAACGCAAGTACTGCAACGCAGATATGATATAATGATTACTAAAGGGCTTAGCAAATCAAATTCACAAGTTTCGCCAGAAAATGCTTTCTTTGTCAGTGAACCAACCCAATTTCTTGGTTCACATTTACTTTCCCCAATCTGCCATTCCTCCGACGATGCGACTGGCAAGAAGAAATTCAAAAAGGGAATTATTACCCAATGCTTTCACTTATACTTTAGACTTGTTTATTACGCCCTTCTTTCCCCCTTTAAACCGGTATTCGACCACGAAACGTGGTACTGGACTTTTGGAAACGTCAAACATTCAAAAGGTCAAGTCAACCAGTCAAGTCTGGTTTTAACAATTTTATGATTTTTGTTCTGCCTTTCAATCGCCTTCTGGTTCACATTTTTTAATCAAGGAGAGCCCATTTATGCTCCCCAAGTTTTCAGTTTAATAGTTGCACGAGGAAGAACGAGATTTTGGATTCCTGCTTCAACTTCAAGTAAAGACTTAAACTCCACGTCACTTTCACCCTCACATTCTGCGGGAGATATCGCTGTTGGAGTGATCGAATCAATTATATGGTTTTCCCACATGCTCCATTATCATACAATGACACTGATGTTTTGGATTGTGATTCCGTTCACATTCCTAATAATGGTCTCAAATTTTAACCACTTTGTACACTCCATTCCGGCTCACAGGCAGAAACTCATGATGAGGAAGGAGATTGTCCACGTTAGAAATGCAATTATGAATGAATATCAGAAAGTGTGGGGGTTAGCCAGCTCCATGAATTCGCTATGGGCTTCCCAAATGTTAATCTGGATTGCGGAGAATATGATGGTAATCCTTTTCTACTTTCATGCTGTCATGTCCTCCAATGACAGGATGACCATAGCAATATTTGGAACTGGGAGCGGACTTCTGGTACTTTCCTTGCTGGTTTCAGCGGAAGTGAATAGAAGGGTAAATAATATACAAATAATATGCATGTTTGACTTAAAATTTGAATCTAAGTAAAATTTATTTTGCATAATATGGTGGCAGATGCGCTGGTTTAAAAGTTGGCTCAAGAATCCGGACGGTGGGCAATTTTACTGGAATGAAGATATCAAATGGTTGAAGACAGTGAAGGAAGTTAGAATCCCTTCAATTGGTATAGAAGGAGTGTTTCAAATCAGCTATTCCTTTCTCTCGTCGGTAATAATACCAATACATTTATAATTTCGGAGGATTACTGATTGAATAATTCCTTGAAAATGTGGTTTAGGTGATGGCTCTTGGTATCACTTTATTCATTCTCAGTTTCGAATAGCTCGTGAGCACTAGAAGACTTTGTGGAAAATGGGCTTTAGTGCTTCGTGGGATAGTTTAATTGCATGTCAAATATACCTGTGCAATCAAATGAGGAGCCCAGAGGAGCATATAAAATTTTATAATACCGAATAATTTCATACAAATAGCAAGACATATAATATACCTACCTATGTGTGTTTACAATTGCATTTATTCTATGTATTTAAAATTGGTCGACAGCATGAAACAATATACTGATTACTGATACCCACATTCCATAACTGACCAAGCAACAACACATGAGACATATAAATCAGTTGATTGATTAAATCTCAAAACTCGCAGAATAAAAAATAGGAAAGTGATATCACAATTCACAATCACCTAGCATTTCCAATTAACCTAGTCGACAACTTTTGCCTCACCTACTTTCTTTTTAACATTTTTCCTACTGGTTAAATGAGTTTTATCAAACTTTCTGGGAATAATTTTCTCTGCTTCCGGATGTTTGGAATTAACGTGATGCCTCAAGTTGTGTTTATGTGCATATGCCACACCACAATACTGGCAAATAAAAGATTTTTCACCAGTGTGGGTGCGCGTATGTTCCTCCAGTTTCTGCTTAGAACGGCATTTTTTCCCACAGACAGAACATTGATACTTCCACGTGTCAGGTCCGGAGTGGGAGAGATAATGAATTCGGAGATGGTCGATGGTTTGAAAGCCCTTTCCACAATGTTCACACACCTGAGATCTAGGTTTGGGCCTTCTTTTTGCTTCATGACTTCGCATATGCATTATGAAGCTGGTTTTTGTTGGAAACACTTTCCGACACTCAGGACAGGCTTCTCCTTGGGCTAATCCCCCACTCGTATGTCTTAGTTCCGTGTGTTGAGCAAGGGATTTCTCCGACAAAAATTTAGATTTACATCCTTCCACAGAGCAAGGGAAGAATTCGTCTGGCGTCATGTGAAAATTTTTCCAGTGATTCTTTAAATAATGCATTGTTTTAAATTGTTTGCCACACTTGACACAAGCCTTTCTGGGATCAGTTGCATTGTGATGTTCCACCTTATGATCAATCAATTGACTTTTCGTTAGGAAATACGAGGAACAGTCTTTTTCGTCACAATTCTGAATTTCGCCTTCCAAAAGTTGAAGATTATGCCATTTATGATAGTGTCGATAAAGACAGCCGCTGTCAACGTACCACTTTGGACAAATGTAGCAATTTAATTTCAGTCTTTGCTTGGCGTCCTTTAGATACACATGAGGAAGTCTACTCATCGTGGAATTGGTTTTCATGGTTTGATGAAACCGTATAGCGTGAGTATTTAATTGCTTTTGACTTTTAAAATATGCTGAGCAGCCGGCCTCTTCACACCGCTTTACAGAAGTCGCATCCACATTAGTCAAGTCGTGGTGGGTCTTATAATGCAGAGTATAAGTAGAAGGACATTTGAATGACCTCTTGCATAGCTCGCACCAACGATTACTAGATTGAAAAGGGTTCATGGTGGTTGCATGATTAGCTGGACGACTTTGGATCACGTGGTCGGGGTGAACTTGTTCTACGTGAAGATTAAGTTGTGCAACTGTTGAGAAGTAGCTTGTGCATTGATTCTTGACACACTTGAAACGGGCTAGCAGATCATTATTATCAGATTTTTCAGCGTTCCTAAGTTTTGAATGTATTACAAAAACATGATTTCTTAAAGCATATTTGTATTTATATGTCGCGTCACATAAGGAACATGCAAACGGTCTGTCGTTTGTGTGTGTCTTCGAATGCACTCTTAAGGTATGTTTTGTAAGACATGTTTTCCCACAAGTAGAACACTGAAACTTTCCTTTGGTTCTGCCAAAGCGAAACCGGTTCAAAGTTCTAGTTTTCACGACCACATTCTTGGACGTGCTACGATCACTTATTGTGTCATTTTTCAATGTCTCACTTTCCTTTGTGCACACTTCAGTGGCTTCACCTGTTGATTTGCCTAAGGATGCATGGATTTTACAGGTTTCAGAGTCAAGTTCTTTTGAATCCCGGTCACTTTTGCTCTCGTTGTCTTCCTCGCTGGACTGCATCTCATTATCACTATCCACCTCCAGGTTTCCGTCAATAGCAAATTCGTCCAGAACGTCGCTATCTACATTCGAGTATTGATCCGACCATTCTTCTAGCTCGTCTTCATGAGATTCCTTGTGAGATTCGAGCTTCTCAGAATTCGAAAATGTTTTTCCACATTTAACACAGCGGTATTGAGTTCGAAGCCGACGAGAGGCTGAACTCGGTTCATTCATGCCGGTGCCGGCTGCAAAAGTTTGTACATCGTCATATTCATTTTGGCCGACTGCTGTATCACGACAGTGAACACGATCACCCTCATTAGACGGCTGCAATTTCGCATCTTGAGTAAAGTGATCTATAAGTTAAGTTAAATGTTATTGCTTGTTGCTAAAATTTCGTAAAAATTATTTGCATGCATGCATAATCAAACAAGCTCATTCCTTCAACAAGTTTACATTACCACATCCAATAATCTTGTAACCTACCGTCACCTCCTGCATGTATAATTAATTTTGGCAGCATTTCTCCACCAACCGGTGCGAGAGCGAGTGGCAAAATTAGACTTGGCGAGTTTTGTTCCAGAGTTTGCCCGTCACATTGGATGGACTCTTCTGTCTCTTCGCAGAACAAATTACCCTCTATCTCGATCTTGTGCATATGTGTCTCCGTAATCTCTAGCATTTCAGATTGATATTGATACTCACAAACAGTTTCCAAATTTTTGTCTCATATCAATCAATTTGTGCATCTCATAAATGATTTTGAATGTTTCGTCATATTTTGACTACCTATTTCTTCGGTATGTGTCTGAATAACATGTTCTAATTTCTCCGGTTTGATGTGGTCCGTCAGAGTGGCATGGGTTCCCATACACTCACCTTCGTATTGACTTGGTAGTTGTTCCACAGACGTCAGACTTTCTTTAATGCCGGGTGATAATGACAATGATAAGGAGGGTGTCTTATTAGAACATAACTTGGCACAATTGGTGCACCGCTTCTCATCCAACGTATCTTCACCTGATGCCCTTTCTGATTGCGATATTTTTGCAATATTTTCTTTTACGACTAAAGCAAGTTCTGATTCTTCTGACAATGGAAGATCCGCCATTTTCTCCTGGATATGGTCTCCCATAGTTTTGCATGGAACTGCAGCATTTTTCTCCAGTGTCACCCTTGGAGGTTGTGCTGATAATTTAAACTCGCCTGGAATAGAATACAAATTAATTTTTGACTATATTTTATATGATCAAATGGATTCCATAGTTGACATTATACTTGAGAATTGTGAATTGTAATGCATTTAGTACGTCGCTCGAACACCTACACTCGTTAATGAACCCCCGTCTCCACTGTTCCATCTTCTCCATTCTAGCATTCCCCTCCGTCTCCCCATAGTCCTCACTCCAAGTCCGTTTAACTTGGGCTACCCTGGCCGTAACCATGCAGACTAGCGCATCTCGTAATCTCCTTCAATTTCCGGATGTTCCAATCCATCCTCATTTCCAGCTGCTTCACTTGGTCGTACATCTGACAAAAGGAGTTCAACAGGTTGGAACAATCTTCACAAACCACAGTCTCAAACTGCCTAGTAATAAACTCCACTCCAAAATACCTCTCCAGGATTTTCAAACACAAGCACATTCTGTGTCTTCTGTTCGAAAACTCATTCTCAGGAGGATTTCTGAACTACTAGAGTCGTCCGCTGCTCTTGTGACACATTTCAAGCAGAAAATGCAATGGGGTAAGGGCACCTTTCCCGAACTCGAATTTCTCGAACCCAGTGTTTCCTGAGGTGATGCCATGATAATATTGGCAAAAAACAACATGAATCTAATTCATTGTTGTAAAAATCCAATTCAATCAAACTACTTAAAATCAACAAGAAGACTGTTAATTCTTCCGATCGTGAGAGGAGCTGATGATGTTCAATATAATTAACTCACGAGTCGGAGTCACGACAAAAACGACTGGATGGAGTGCTATGCTGCTTGCTGCTGCGATGTGCTAGGTAGGTAGGTAGGTATAATAGGTATACCCGACCCGACTAACTGTCAGCTGTTGTCCAGTGTTAAAATCAAACCTAAGTATGTTACGCAGCATGCGAAGGTTGAATGAAGGTAAACAATTTAAACCGGCAAAGATGCTGCTGTCGGCTGTCTTTCAACATTGCATAATATGCATTGCATTTGCATATTGCATAGCAGCTTGATCTGCCTATGGCCTATATGCCTGCACAGCACTCTGCTCTGCTGCAGTGCTGCCTGCACTACATCCTTCTCTACAAGCAATTAAATTGAAGAATTAAGGATATTTGTGGTGTAATTACTTATATTATATTACCAATCGTAAAAATAACGTTGATTATTGAACTCCTTATTTCCGTAAGAAACTCTATAATTCAACCAGTCTCATCAGTGAAGGGGAAGTAAGTGGCCGAGGTCGGATGTGGAATAAATAAATAAGAATTAGTAGTGTTGTGACTTGACATTCAAGGCAGCTGTCCCCGTCCCCGTCATACGCACGTACGGACGTGGACCGTCAACCGTCAGCCCTGACGAAAGTGGAAAAGTTATATCTGTCAGTTGTCCGTCAATATTAGTCGCACCTGTGTGGGGCCAGAAAAGTTAATTGGTATCAATTTACAATTGGCAACTGGCAGCATATTTTAAGATGGAACTCACACAAGGAGAGTGCCCTGATCGTGAGTCACCAGAAGAGTCTAACGGTTGTTTCAAATCACACGATGTCATGCTTAACCCTGCGGTATGCAGCAATTCTAATTGTTAGCTCAAGCTTCAGTCTCACAGTCGTGATTATCATCGGCGCCCGGCGGTTTATAATATTTAGACTGAACAGCATGTAGACAAAATATTATAATGTATGATTATATGGCAGTTTAAAAATGATATGATATCCCTTTTCAATTTTGCAGATTCTGTATAACATGTTTGAGGTTTGTGATGCCGAAGATTTGCCAACTTTTCGCCAAGTTTGCAGATTGTGGTGGACAACGTCGATGGATGCATGGAGAACCCGAGTGAAGTTTGTAGTTCAGGAGGAAGACCTGGCCTTGAGAGGACGAGGACTTGGAGTGCGAACGCTACGAGGAGAGCGAGGGATAACAATTACAAACCTGCTGCCACTGATTAATGGTGAAGATCCAAATGGAGAAGAGCAGTATCGTTTGGTGACTAAGCCCATCCGTAATTTCCAGCTGAGGCAATGGGATTTTTCAAAATCAATTCCTCTGAAAGCAGATTTCTGGACGCGTTGTACAACTTGGATTACAAGACTCGCATTGGATGAGTGTACATTTGATAATTTTTCTACTCTGAAGGAAGTTATAACGGAGAAGGCTCCTAACCTACAAAAACTTGCATTAGTGCGAAATTCATATCGCTTTAAAAGCCAGCTTCAGTCTGCAATAGTTCCGCATGAAAAGCTGAAATATTTGAAAGTTAAACTGGGCGAGGACCGTGATACGCAACGGCTACCCATACTTTGGGCTGATTTGTTTAAGCTATATCCGAAATTGACGGTAATTTTAATTAGCATAATTAACTAGATCACAAATTATAATCTATATTTAGCAGTAATTAAGTAATTGTTATTTACAAGAGGTATTGAGGTCAATAGGTCAAATGTTGCTTGCGTTTTTGCAGACTCTCAAATTGGATAACTTCATCGGCTTCGATAAAAACTTGAAAGAATTGTTTCTCACTATTTTAAGACTGAGAAAACGGGATAAAACAAAGCTTCTCTTACGGCACTTGGATATTATGTATATGTATGTCACCTAATTTGTACTAAAGATAGAATATTAATCAACTTTTTGGTTTATAATATAAATTGTGTCCCTTCTAATCTAATATTACAGGACACAGCAAGCAACGGCTGAATTTCCATTGCCAACTTTGCAATTGTTGCGGGCGATGCAACTCCCCTTGGAAGTTTTCAAAGTTGACATTGGTTTCGACACTGTGGGATCCCGTTTGAAACAATTACTTCAAATTCACGCTAGTACAATGAAGGAGCTACGTTGCTTTAAGGGCCCTTATTCTCTACCATCTCAAAATTCTCCGTTTGGAGTCACTTTTGATTCCCTGAAGATTTTACATTTCTATGGCCCTGTCGTGGCTAACTTCAAATTTCTCCAGCACACACCAAATCTGGAATGTCTCCATATATTTCAAAAATTCATGACCTTTAAGAAAGAAGGTAGCCTTTTCTTTTCTAACAACCGAAGTGCTGTAACCGGGAAAACCCCTGTGTCACTGAGCTACAACATGGAAGTTCCTGAATATGATGATACATGTTTGAAACTCGAGAGGTTGATGGAATTGAAAGGAAATTTTTGGATTCACAATCCCGACTCTTTCACTCACCTGACGAAGTGGATGCCGAATATTAGGAAGCTTGAAATTATTTTGAATTCCAGGACCTTTCCAATTATATGCGCTGCATATAGTGAAACCCTTAATGAACTTAATTTGTCAGAGTACTGTTCCATTACTGATGAAGCATTAACTGGAATCCCCCTCGAGACGTCAGCAGGACAGTCGGTTTCTTTGGAGAGTCGACCATCTAATCTATCTGATCTCAATGGTTTGCCCCTGACCTTCTTCGTGTTAAGTATATGTATTTAACTTGATATTTTAAATTCAATAAAAACCACTGTCTCTTTTTGTGTGTTCAGTACTTCACACGTTATGGAATATGAAGGCGTCTGGCTCAAGCCACTCCATTGATCATGGCTATTTGCAACTCGGGAGTCTTGCCAGATTACAACTCTATGTGACCAAAGAGGTTAAGTGTCGGCTACTAAATATTCATTCAAATTTAATTTAAATATAAGTATATTGTGGTTGTCGTTGACCATTGAAGAATAATCTTTTTGCAGCTTCCGGAAGCTGATTTACGCAAATTGATGACGCTGTCGGACCTAATTGATCAGGTAGAGATTGGAGGGAAGGATTTCAGTTCTGACTATTCCTCATCGTCAGATTCAGAGAAAGCAGAACGTGATACTGATGATTCAGATGTGGATGAATAAGAATACTGACTCGGAGTCATTATCATTACAATTAGATGATGAATACAACGGGCTCTTGGGTTTTTATATAAGTCCGAGATTAAAAATTCAAACGGAAATTGTGTATTTCTATTTCTGTATGTCATAGGTATATACATTATGGATAGCATAGATGTAATGTAGCCGTAGCGTAGCTAATTGCTAAAATTAATGTTTGGTTATTTCCCTAGTGAGCACTGTTTTGTTCGTTTTCTTCTTTTTAATCTTTCCTGTGAAAGATTCCTTGATTCATTGGTGTTTTTGAATAGGTTTTAGATGATTTGAGAGGTGTCGTATTTAAGTTTTCACCTGTGATGGATATTTAAATCTTGTGAACATTTTTTACACGTTCAGAAAATATACATTTTTAAACTTAATTTTTTCATAATTATGTGTAGCCAAGACGCAGTACATAACATATAGGTGTATTTCTAAACTAACATACTTGCAATCTCCAATAATATACTAAATCGATCTTTCAATTTTTGATGTCCAATAATATGTAAAACTAATCAGCTAAAAATATGGTACGTCACGTCAGGTCAGACTCGATGCAGATGAAGCAGTAACCCAAACCACCACATTCCTTAATCTTTCATAGGGTCCACTCCACCGTCTTTTCCATCCGTTAATTCAATATTCTAAATCCAATCTCCTTCCTGCAGGATGTTGATGTTTGATGAAAAACCAATTTGTCGGAAAGTTAAACATAAAATGCCAATCCATCATAATCATACTTTCTCATCTCATCACATTCATCCTGATCTCTATCTCATTTGCGCCAGTACAGTAATTTGAGTCTGATCTGATTAGTAGTGATTAATAGCGATTAATCATATATCACGGTATCATTTTAATGATTAATATGCATATTTATGCATAATATCACTTTACTAAAAGCACAGCACAGTAAGCATTTCATTCAAACATTTCCATCCTCATTCCACATCAATCCAACATCAATCCGCATCCGCATCCGCATGGAAAGCTGAAAGCTTCATTCATGCGGAGCGGACATGAGCATGAACATGCTTGATATAGAGTCTGCGCGTCTTGCCGGAGGCTGCATTTCATGAACCACACCACACCACACGGCCACGAGGCTATCAACATGCAAGCATGCAACATAATATCAACATCAAAGTATGTATAATACCAAACAAAAGTACCAAAATACCAGTGCAAAATGCAATGCAACTACTGCCTGCCAGATATTAGTACTATGCAATGCATGTGATGAACAATATCAACAACATGACTTCTGGATGACTTGACTCAGGAAACGCTAAACGCTAAACTGCGAAAGGATTGGGATTTGGGATCTTGGAATTGGTTTATAGAATAGACACAGACAGGCAGCCAGACTAGACTGACGAGAGAGCATGACGAGAGCATGTGGCCGATTCTCGTTTTATATGTATTTTATGTACGTAACGTATATAGGTAGGTATACACTTGCTCTGGATAAGTTGTTGTTTACATTTTGTGCAAAGAAATTGAAATTAAATTGTTGTGAGTTGTGAGCTAGTGAGCATTTAATTTCCTCACTCTTCGACATTTTTTGTTTTTTATGGGGTTGATGAGATTTAAAAAAAGGCTGTAAGACTACTGCTGCTGGAAGGATGGAAAGAAAGGATAATGTTGACGGGGTGACAAGGAAGGCAAAGGCTACCCCGCACTGCATCTTCTGCCTGAAATGCCCTCGAAGTAAGCCGGAGCAGCGGTTGAGTCTCCAAAGTGGTAAATGGCTTCAATTGCTGGAAAGATATCTGGATTTGAAGCTCCCTTTCAAATTGAACTCAAATGTTTGCGAAGACTGTGTCATCCTGATGGACTCCTTTTGTGAAATGTACGATCAAATGAAGCTGCTGGAAATGAGGATGGACTGGGTCATCTGGAAGCTGAAGTGCATAATGATTTCCGCAAATAAAGTTCCATCCAGGGTAGCGTCTGTGCGCCAGTTTTACAGCGATGAGTACGACGGGAAGATGGAGATGGAGTCTGGTGATTTTATGGAGGAGTTACAAGCGGGGAGACGGACTTTGGTTAAAACTTGTAAGGAAAGCAGCTACATACATTAACTCATGATTTAAATTTTATGAGAACGTAAAGTAATAATAATAATTAATGTTAACAATTTTAATATGCTTTAAGGTACAAGCAAATTGTCAACCCGATACCCAAAAGTTAGGGTGATGAAATTACGTGCTGGGAAACCAAGTAGGGTGGATCGTGCTAAAACGAAGATATTTCCAGTCAAACCAAAAGGGACCACCAGAGAAATGGGCCAGAGACGATGTGCAAATTGTGGTGCTAAGCAAGTTTTCAACAATTTAGGTGACGATGGTAGCCTGGAAGTCACCGACTCCAAACTTGTTAAACAGGAGACTACAGAAAAAATGGATGTTGATAAAGAGATTGAAATTGAGATATTTGAGGAGAGTGAAGTACACAGTGTTCTGGCAGAAAATGGTAATACCAACTTTTGTTTCAGAAGAAATGTAAAATTCTCCTTGTCATCTATCGGAAATGCCATATACGTAACAGCATTTTTGGTTTGTAACATGCATTTTTTTGAAACTTAAAGGAATAGATATCCCGATCCCAACTTATTATGAAGAAGTCGACTCCACAGAATGGATGCAATCTCTGAATTCGAATGCCGGCATAGACTGCGAAGGAACCAACACTTCCAACGAGTTGGAGCCAGTGCTGTTTGATGTCATGTTGTCCTCCGTTATTGGTAAAACTGAAGTTTCTCAGAATGACTTGCATGGGGAACCTTCTTTGGGTGAGCAGTTAAAGCAGTTTATAATTTGAAATCTCATTAAAGAAGTAATAAAACATTAAAACGACTTTAATATTTTTAATGTGATTATAGATGATGATGATGTGCCGTCTTCCACTGTTCCAAAAGTTGGAGTACACATGAGGGACTCTTTACCTTCCGAAATCGATACTACAACAAGGGAGCATTATGCTATTGATCCAGTCCTAACTTCGGGTTCGGACAAACTTACAAGTAGTACACATGCACTAGATTCTTACTCGTTGGAACCATCAAAAGAAAATACAGTGGAACTAGAACAGTGTCAAATAAGGTATTCCAGCCCAGTTGCTTCAAGCATGATTCAAGCAAGCTTCAATGATTTAACGCTCTCAAATGTACCCTGTACGGAGCCACATTCAGTTTTGAACAATGGTTGTGAGGAACATACAGAAGTCAATGGAATAGATTTAATTGAGCAAGCGTCTGACCTGATTTTGAAGACTACAGACAATGATAGTGTATTACTGTATGAGGACAATCAAATTGAGATATTGGAGGAAGTAGTAATAAATGCGGTAGTGACAGAGAAAGGTAATAAGTAACTTATTGGTAATTTTAGTAAATACTTCTGCTTCGTTGAGCGCCTAGTGTATGATGCTTATATAATATGAAGTATTTGGTAACATTATTTGATGCCAGATCTAAGGATTCCAGTTCAACATGCAGATCTGACTGAACTTCCCTATTCAGAGACCAGTTCGGATTCTTCAAAAATGGTGGTACCATCGTCAGCCTATCCGCAAGAATGATGAATGAGGTCAATAAAGCCACAGAAGAAAATATTTAGCTTTTACCTGGTAAGTTGTAATATCCAATAGGTGAATTTATATGGAATTAGACGCAATGAATTTTATTTTACGATTAAAATGTCAATCTTTTCCACGAATTTGCAATATGTGTAGCCAGGCGTATTTGAAGAAAGCGAAGAAAGTAATACTTTGGACACATTAAGGAGTTTTCCACCTGCTACCAAGAAAAAAGAAATTAGATACTCTTCTGAACCTTCAGCTCTCTTCTTCTGCATCACTTTGAAAAGTGTGGGAAGAGTTTTCCAACAGCAGCTAACCTTCAGGTTCACAAAGACACATGCTGAAGTTTAGAATGATTTATCGGAGTCTGATGCCAGTGAGATTAGTTCGAATTTGGGGGGCGGGGGTGTTAGCAGATATAAGCACCGACAGCTGGTTAAACAGTGTTATGAATTTGGAAAGCAATAGTGGTAGAATTAATCTGGTCGATGTCAATGAGGTTAATGGGAAAGGGTTTGACTTCTTAAACGACATAAATCATTAAAACAAGCACAAAAAATCATCAACTTAAATGACTCAAATGACTGTGATAGTGACTCTGCATTCAAAAAGTAATTCCTAAAGTAAGGGACCAATTGTAAGATAATTAATCTACAAACAAAATGTAATATATCTAGTTATATGTATCGTTTCTAGTATTTAGTTTATTTAGAAGTGTGACTGGATTTATCCTTCCTAATAGATTGTTGTACGTTATTTTTTGTGGAATTAAATTGTTGACATAAGATCTCTCCAACCACTGCTCCAACGCCAACGCCAATGATAAATCCTACCGGTAGCACCATAAATACGACAGAAATTCCCCCGGTAATTTAGATTTCTCATGTCCACCCTTCTCCAAAGACCCTAGGCCAGTAAGAGGTCAATCATTTTCCCAACTTTTCAGCTCCTTTTTCTTTAACTAGCTTTACATGTGGATACACACAAGAAATTTAAACACTAACATTTTATAAATTACAGATGTGCAAAATACATTCTAAAAAAACAAATAAGAACAATTCCGAATTTGTTGAAGTGTATGCCTGCCTCAGCCTAATGTGGGGCTATGCAAGCTTTGAAGATTTACCATAACGGTAATCATAACTGCAATTAGAGCAGTTCGGCAAACAGTTCCTACACCGAATGCAAGCCAAGTCCCTTCAACTCCCCTCCAAATTGCGTATGTCATCCCTATGATTGTATTGCAAGCAACGTAAGCTCTGGTTATCCATACTTCATTTTTATAATTCAATCCCTGTAAAAGAAGTATAACACGCCTTAGCAACTTTCCAATTAATTTACCGTACGCAATACGAAAGCGAATTTTACATACCTGGGCCAACCGGATATGTAGGAATGAAGTCGCAAGTATAAAGCCTATACCCACTTGCAACACGGAGCAAATAAAGTCGACAATGTAGCAAATAGCAAATTCTTCTGGAGTCAAGTACTCCTTGTGAGGGACAGCAATTTGAAGAAACTTGCCAATCAGAATGTTGGTCCTGTTTTGTTCCCAGTCCAACGTGGATATATTGCGAGCGTCGTATTCATAGCAGGATTTGTTCACCATGTGACCCTTGCCCCATCGCCCTCCTCCTTCTTTGACCTCCCGATGATTGGGACATGACTTGGTGAACCATACCTCGAGAACGGTCAGACTCCAGAGAAAAATGATCTGTTGTGGTGAACACCAAAATATTTGCATTTTTATGATTCCTTAAATTATTTTACAACTGCCAAAAAAATATTTAATGAAGGGCATCCGTATCCTCGATCGACGTACAATCTCTATAAAGCCAACCGCTACCCCAATCTTTCGATATCCTTCGGGTTTCATGGTTCCTCAGCTTTACATGGCTATTTCACTGTGCCAATTGGCTCAGTTTTCGCTGCCGTTGCATTCACAAGCAGGCAGCAGGGACCGACAGGTCGAAAGCAAGAGTTCTGCTGAAAATGTGCAAATGCAATAAAATATTCATGGAGAAGGAGGAGCTAATCGAAGTTTTTCAAGAAGACACGCAATTATACCTACATTACATTGTCATTTTACATTTGGTATAGTATATAGGATGTTTGTTTTCTAAGTAATTGTTTCAAAAAGTAATCAATTTCAATCGATAAGTAGTTCATAATAGTCACCTCACCTCACCTATCAATGTGCAATCGATATTTAACGAGGTGTTAAACAAGCATATATAATATTATGTTGTATTAGTAGAATCTTTTGAGCAAAGCATATTTTTACTACTGGCATAAATGTTGCATGTTCTGTATGCATGAGATGACGCCTGAGGGAGAGGGCATGAAATGACAATGATATTGATATGATATCCCTGTGCTGTGCATCGTATCGGGTATCGTATCAAATTGTACATGTTGCAAAGATGTCTCACGTGGCACCATACCTCACAAGCGAGGTGGAGGGAATACATTGTTTATACTCCACTCCACTAGGCAGTTGGAAGCCTAGCCTGGTAATTTTCTGTTAAAAATTAAAATATTCCATCACAAAAATGTTATTATCACTAATTATCAGATTATCACCGCCACATACACCCACCTCCACCACTTTCGTCGGCTTTTTAGTTTCAGTGACAAAAACCGCCTCGTTTTCTCAGATTTGAATGTGAACAATAATAAATATGTGATTGTCTTTCCAGTTCTAAAATGTAAAAAATATGGTACATTGGAAAAATCTGGAAAGGTAGATACAAGTGACAAGTCACAGAAGTCAGTCATAAAAGTAAGTGCTTGCTTGTTGTGTTGGTTGATCACTAATTGCCCGTCCCCTGAATGTTGGGTTGGGGCCCATTAGCTAGTTTATGGTTGCACATGCACAACAACATTTATGCCGTACAGTAATAATGAATAACTCATTAAAATCTTGAGTAAGTTAAATCATTGCTAATCCCTTAGTCCCTACACTCGAAAAATTTGTTTTGATTGCCATCAAGATTCCTGACGGATATTTGATGGATGGATGGATGGCTGGATGCGACTAGCTGTTCGGTTTGGATTCCAGCACTTCCAAAAAAATGACACATTTCCTACCACAACAGCAGCGTCCACCCAGGGCACCAATCCCAACGCCCTACTGTATGTTTTGTTTGAAATGCGTTGCATTCGAGGTGGCAACTCGAACCTATCAAGAGGTTGCAAGAAAAGGAGGCTACCTCGCTCAATTGGAAAGATACTTCAGTTTTGACTTCAGCTCAAACTCTGGGTTTGATTGCGAACTTTGCGAGAAATGCACAAGTGTGGTGGACTCGGTTTGCGAACTTTATGGAGAATTGGAAAAACTGGAGTTGAAGATGAAAGCGAAAGTTAGCATAATGAAGGACGTCATGGAGGGCTCTGATCAGGATACCAAAAGAAAGTCTCAGATTGAAGAATATTACAATGGACTGGGAAGGGGGGAAATGATGGGCAAGGTGGAGAACTGGAGAAGGGGATTATTAACTAAATGTAAGTAACACATTGCATTTTGGGTTTTATTAAGGGTGTTCAGTTGGTATCATCTAGTGTCAAAATCTCATGTAACATGTAACTAAACTTGGTTGGTGGTTTCTTAGGTTCATCTAAATTATCTGCAAGTCTACCCCGAGTCATAGTTCAAAAATTGCCGATTTCTAGTCGAATATCACTATCACTGGATAATAACCAAGGTGAAATTACCATTCCGCAGCATGTTCTGGAAGTACCTTGCAGTCTAACTCCACTTTATCCTCCTCCACCTTCTGATGATCCTTCAAGAAATGACGACAACTCAATTATTAATTCTTCGCCGTTAGGTGTGATCAAGCAGGAACCTGAGGGTTCAGCAGATTTGGATAGCTTGCATGTCGAAATTCGTCCTGATGTAACATCATTTCTTCAAATTGTTGTTGAAAATCAGACTGAAGACATTCAAGTTGAAGTTGACACGCCGCAGTTTCCAGCGGTGCTTATGAAACAAGAACCCACTACTATATTCGCTGAGGGTGATGAGGGGCTTGTAACTGAGCCAGTGTGTGGTATTGACGGTGAAGTTAGAGAAGATGATACTTTGGAAGACTCAGAAGAAGTAGTGCATATGGAAGTGGAGATGATTAATAGAGAAATGCCAGATCCTTTGAACCTTGCTAATCCAACTTCATCTCCAAATCTAAACGACTCTGACTTCCTTCGACCTTTTGATCTTCATTTCCAGTCAATAATCTGCGATGCGCTGATGCTGACACCTTCATGTGTATGCCAATCATCCGATAGTAGTGCGGAAACTACGCCGTGTAACTCTCGTACCCACCCACCCTTACGTCGACGTCGTAGGACCAACGTCAGGTGCGAGGAATGCGGAAAACAATTTAGTTCGTGGAAAACACTCCACCATCACATGAGGATCCATGGGGACCCCGACGATCCGGATTGGCAGATAACTGATGTGGATGCTGGTGAAGACACGTCGACCTTTGATGATTCAGATACTGATACTGATGGAGTCATTTTTAATCATAACCTAAAACTTCGTACAAACCCTTTCTGGAAACAGAAAAGACAAAAACGGAAGGACAAGAGTTGGTGGTGTGAACTTTGCAAGAGATCCTTCAAAGGAGCGACTGAGACTCTAGCCCATTTTACAGCGCAGCACAATGTCAGTGGTTATGATCCGACGAAAGTGAAATGGTGCGGAGAGAAAGGATGCAAAGCATTTTTTCGAACCCAGTACCAACTAAATTTACACAAAATTAGGACACATCCTAATGCTGGAAAGGAGGGGATCAAAAGTGGTCAGAAATTAGCCTCATCTTCCAGTAAAACAAGAGGTACCAAATCCGGTAATAAAATGAAAGAAAATGATGGTGCGCTTAAGTCTGAAGTATAATCACTCTCTCCACAGTTGCAACAATAGTGAATTCAGGAAATACTCTAATATATCTAGTATGTGAGCAAATGCAAGTAAGGCTTAGAGATGAAAATGGAATTGAAAATTGAAACTTGCAATTAAAAATCGTATAGTCCTATGAAAACTTACGGAAAGATAACCATTTTGTATAAATACCGCAATACGAATGATGCATGCATGGTATTGTTTTACCAATATAATATATATATTTTAGTATTTTGTTTGCTGTTGGTGTTGTGTAAATTTATAAATAAATAAACGGAGGCTTGGTACCATCCATAGTTTAAATATTTAAGGAAAATACACGATGCAGTTATTTATTAATTTAGGCATTTTATCGATTCTATTTAAAGTTACAATAATAGAATTTCATTAAACTGTACCAGCAATTAACAACGGTTCATTTGATAAAAATACATAACAAATATAACAATGATTCTTCGAATTATAATTTAGCTCATCAAATCTGTTACTACCTAAAATCTATTCGCATAGGTATATGCGCATGCCACATTAAAGGGATATTATATTATTATTACTCTTATTAGCTAATAATTATTCGCGTAAAGGACCCAGCAAAATTGAACCGAGCCTAACTAAACTATGGTATAAAATACTAAATCATAGGAATTCATTAACCATCGTAACCTTCCATCTCCCTCCAATGTTCATGTTGAAAGATTGTTCCTCTGATATTAGGATAAGTCGCAGTTGTCACGACGCTTGCGAATCGGGTTTCGCTTAGCTTTCTTTGCGGCTTCGCGAAGTGACTTTTCCCACTGTCTTTGGTGGACCTGATAAAGTACCATTGCAGTTTGAGCATCCTTCACCTATTATATCATTTCCACAAATTAAACATAACATAACCAATATTTATTTTATAACCAGCACAATTCTAAATGGCTCCAAATCACTTTTTTACCCATTGCCAATTTTACTTACAGAGCTCCGTTCACCATCAAATTTTACATTAATATCAAGGACTTCCTTTGCCACCTTCGGTAATCCTGGGTACCATCGCAATCGAAGCTTAGGTGGCAGATACCTTGGGGAAAGAGAAATAAAAATGTAGCATTTCTTAAACTCATGCTAAAATATAATTGTATGTTTTAATTGTCGAATATTTGTCCGTCATACTTTGCTAAGTCACGCTGGTTATCAAGAGGAAATGGGTTTCCCAAAAGTAGAAATATTTGCTTCAAATTACGACCTATCACAATGTGTCCATTAAGAGTAGCATTGACCTCTTGAACGACAAGATCATGTGGCGTAGCTGCAAGAAAGAAATATTATGTGTAATTTTTAACAGGATTTTGGCTAATGATATACGAAAATACAATTGAGATGTTACCATTTATCAAATCTTCTTTTCGAATTCCACTCTCACGGGTTCTATACCTAGTGATAGGTTCCACTGGAAGCACAAATTTATTGTACAAGCAATACCCATACTCATTTACAACGGATACCCATCCCAATGTACGCCGATAGGGCTTCGCAGTCGCAGATCCTGGTCCAGCAACGACATCAACCATTTTGCTATCCAAACTGAGAAACTGGGTAGAGTTTGTGAACAGTAGTTGAGCTCGTGTTATAGGTGCAGTAGAAATCCCGTAACGGTCATATTCAAAATATTTGAGAGCGTTAACTTTGCCAAGGCGAAGACGTCTCAGTTTGCCATCAATTGCACTTTCGGAAGACGGACCAGGAAGTGGTCCCACAGGTTTCGATTGATTCTCCAAATCCACTTGGGAGTTCTGTGTTGTTTCAGTTGGTGGCGATGGCGGGGTCCCTTCTTCATCCCTTTCGCTGGAACTCGAACTACTTGATAGTTTGACCTGATTCTTTTTCAGACACAGTAAATAAATGGCCACTGCAGCTTGAGCATCCATAATCTAATATCAATGGAAAAAATGTAAAAAAAAACACGTGCATATAAAACATTTCCAAAATATGCAAACAAGCTAAAAGTTCAAAAATACAACACTTATTATTTTTCTTACAGAACTGGGAATGTCTATCCGCATGTCCACACCAAAATGATTTTGCACAGCGTCCTTCCAATCCCGACCATTAATAATCTTCGGCTTGCTTCGATAAAACCTTAATAATGGAATTTAGTAAATTTTACAATAAATATTGTTTGACTGGGGATCAACTACCATCCGAGGATCTGATTACATATATTTTTTACAAGTTAGAAGCCCCATCATAATTACATAAGTTTAACTTACTTTCGAATATCTCGTTTGTTTTTCTTAGGAAGATAGATCTTCAATAGGTGCAAAATATGATTTAGATTTTCTCCAATCACAATATGATCGCTAGTAAGGAAAGTCTTAACTTCCTCTAGTACAATAGCTGTCGGAGTACCTATATTTAGACAAAGCAAGTGATATTAATAATACCTATCAACATTATATTATACATAACCTGCTCAAATAGAACTGGCAACTTGACATCAATAAATATGTAGCTTGTTTTACCATTTTCCAAATCCTCCTTTCGAATCCCAGTTCGAATTGTCTTACAGTCAGGCACCCATCCAGGCGGCTTGACGAATTTGTCGTACAGACAATATCCAAATTCATTCACGATGGACACCCTTCCGGGAGTGACATTCCAAGCTTCCCCGGATTTTGCTGATAGTCCTTTGCACTCCACTCCGAGAATTCTAGTGTTCCTGGTGAAATCTTGATTTTCCGGACTCAAGGGCGTAACAAGTGTTCCATAATGATCATAGTCAAAGAATCCAAACTTGTTTACCCCAACGGGTGGAAGGGGTCTCCGATTTCTCCGGAAGTTGTTTTCTGTCATTGTGGCGTGACTTAAACCTGCTTTTATAAAAAAAAACCAGAGTTACATTTTTCTAACAAGTTGAGCTGGAGAATAATTATCAAATTTTTCACTTTACCCCAAATGTGTGTTTTGTCGAGTTGCTGTTAAGTATCTAATCTGTTGACTGACTGACAGTTAATTTTGTAAATCTCTTGTGCCTCCTATTCCTCACTCCTCACCTCACTTGGCGAAGACTCTCAGACAAATGCCAGGTCATGGCTTGGTCGCTAGCTACTCATACTCCAGAAAATGGAAAAGCGAAAAGAAAGTAAATGTAAACAATTACGAAAATTATTTTGGTGTCCATCCAGGCTGGACCCGAGGACTATGGACTTCGGTCTATGCTATAATTTGCTATACTTAACTTTACAAATATGCGACGTACATTGTACATGTTTGTTGCTCCTTCAGCTTTCATGCAGCAAAGGTAAACGTCAGCTTCATTTTAATAAAATATGCGTGCATAATTAACATAGATGATTTGGTGTGCAAATCCCAAGTACAAGCGACAAGCATTAATAGCATTTACATAAATGTTTCGTTCGATATATTTCAGTGAAAACGGAAGTGAACTAGAAGTCATTCATGAATGATGAAATGACTCAAGTTACATTCTATTTTTTTTTGTATTGACTTAAATGCAGGTTTGTTGAACGCTGAACGCTTTGTCCTCAAATGTGTATATATTTTTAAAAAATATCGCTCGTGTAACGTGGAGTCGGCTCAGGTCTCACTCAGATCGTTATGTCGTTCTTGTTTCGTATATCTTATTCGCAATTTATGACATTGGTGACGTAACTTCGTAAATAATATATTACGTGTATTTCATAATTACATACGTCGGATCGGATTACAAGATACCATTGTCACATAATGCATATTCGGACTTAAATCTCCGTGAAGTACTTTCGAAACCACTGCCATATATCATATTACATCATATTGAAGGATTTTCTAAGATTGTAAAAGTGTAAACGTGTATATATGTAATATGGGCAAGTCTCATGCCAACTCGACAACTGAACTGTCTTGTAACTTTATCGCACTTATGCTTGTCCTGTTGTCCTACTAAATAGTATAGTTGATAGTCAATCACTTTCAATTTTATCATGTGGAAAAGACTTGCGTCATATATGCCGGATAAATATCGACTTGCTTTGTAATCGATACGAAAAGCTGTCTAATTTGTGTAGAATTATAATTATTACACTACTCGCACTACTCATGGTCTCATAGTTTCATCCATACATTAAAATTAAAAATGCATTTCGAAAGGTTTCATACACTACGATAGATGAAGGAAGGGAAACGAAGGAGTCCTAGCCCTTGTATATATACATTTACAATTAGTACCTTGTTTAACTATCCTGTGCATGCATAGTAGACGTTTTCCAACATAATATCATCACATTCATCACACAAATTTGTACTTTCTCGGCAGTAATAGACTAAATAGACCAACATCGACATGGACATGTCAAACAAGGAAATCTGCCGTAGAGCTATCGGCTACCGCAGAGCAGCTACCACTGCCGGACTGATTGAGTTTGTACAAGACGGTTTATGCTTATTATTTCCTAACTTATACGAAAAATACTTTTTAAAATTGAAAAATATTATGGAAAACCATGGATCATACATACAAGTTGTCAGTATTTTATTATGCTTTTTAGGCTATTGCAGTCTGGAGTGTTTTTGTTCTCATCTTTTGGGTATCAAACTCAAGAGGAGGTTTTAAGGGAACAGGTACTGAACGAAGAGAGAATGTTTCTTGCTACGACTACGACGCCCGAAACATCTCCACTTTGAGTTGGGAGCAAAACCGAACAAAAATTGGGATTGGCAAATTCCTCCAAGTAGTGATTTGCTACAAGGAAAACCCTGGTCGAACTGAATTCATTGTTCACTTCATTATCGACCTGTTATTCAACATTTTTCTGGGCCTGTTAGGGTTGCTTGTAGCACTCATTGCTGGACACTCACAATCATTTGAGCTAGCAGTTATAAAGGTATGGTATGATGCTTTAATATTTTTTGACTGTGTGCTAACTGTACACGGGTAAGTATCCGTTTGGATCTTATTGTATTTTTGGTCCATGTAGGGACTTGACTGCAAAACGCAAACCGGTCCCAACATAATCCTGATTTATTTGATTTGCAACATCTTATACACGGTCACGGACGCAATTTGGAAAGTTGCGGATGGCATGTGGATTGCATTTGGTGTTGGCGTTTGTATTCGGACACTCTTAATTGTTACTGTGGTTGTATTCTTGAAGCAAGTTTTGATGTTATCAAAACAAATAGTACCTTAATGGATACATATTCCTTTACGCTTTATATGTAACAAAGTTTCAGAATATTTACTGTAATTTACTACGTCACTAATTGTACTAATTGTAAGATAGATAATGTAAGATAAACATTCTAAACACCAGGAAGTTCAGAAATATGTTTTTGACTTTGAATTTTACCCTATGACAAAAACGGGAGGAAAATCAATTGCAAAGTAGTACAACTTAATTACAATATTTGGTATTGATGAATATATTGATATATCGATTTCTTCACCTAGTCACGCTTTTGGTTACCTTATTTTATTTTTAAGTTTTGTGCTATCAAATCTGTATTTTACTTTAGATTGTCCTATTTTTTTAAGTTCTCCATTTAAGATATGTTTCCAGAATAGCAGTAAACTTATTTAACAGGATGAAATAAACTGATATTCAATATTCTGACTTGATTGTATTTAACTTATTAACTGTTTAACTTTACTTGAAAATCTGATTTACTTAGATTAATCTTGACAGAATTTAATGAATATTACATCTTTAGTAATATATCAACAGATTGCTTTGGTCTGTTTCTTATCTATTGTCTGTTCTTATATATAGGTCATAGGTCATATAATAGAGTACAAAGTTCTAACAATAAGAGAGAAATAAATTGCTTCATTTTACAAAACATATGTAACAATTACATTATATAACAATATCGGAAATCCGTTGCGTGCTGCACTAGTGCGCTTATACAGTAAGTAATGCACTAACGAGATCCATCAAAACCTGATTTCCCATTTCAGACTTGTTTTGGAAAAGACTCTTGTACTCCTCGGAAGCCAACACTTCTCCAGATTTTCTATAAATGTTGAGCCACACCTTAATCTTAATGAAAATCTTAATCAGTTATTAAATAAATATTAAAGATTAATCGAGTTTCTTACGATTTTAGGACTTGCACTGCTTTCTTCTTCAAATCTTCCCATTGTTCAACGGACCTCGCCAGGTGAAAAAGTTGCATGGCCTGATCCACCTCAAACCAGTGATTTGGTCTTGCAATCAACATCCTTCTCATTTTACTTTCTAGTGGAGCGATACCATACTTATGACCTACTTCCAATAGCTCAACTGCTATTTCGATCTTCTTAGTGGGTTGAGTCACATCCCAGCTATAGAGATATGCAAGTAAGGCTTTAAGCCCTTGTTCTGAAATGTCGTTCATAACGATTCTGCTAGTACTCGCTTCCTGGAACCCTCCTACCAGCATTCTTGTCAGAACATCGCTATGTGCTAGATTGCATACCATAATCTTTCATAATTAAACTGAACATATACCTAGTAATGAATATGAGAATTATAACTTTAAGTTAAGTTGATCAACTCACCAATTAGAAATGTCTTGTGACACTTGACCTCCGCTCCGTTACTCGCAACAATAGTTACATCAGCGTTGATCCCATCACTTAAAATCTTTTTGCAGATGCTCATCTTGTCAATGGGACTGGCAAAATTCACCGGATTGACAATGAAAGCAATGCTAAACCACTGACTACCAGCATGCCCAGGACGCGACATCCAGTCGTACAAAGTGTAAGTCATGCTGCAGTTCTCTGTTTCACAATACACTCCCTCATTGGAACAATGGGCTACCAGAGATTCGCTGGGGAAATAGTCTGGCGTTTTCACAGTCATACATCCAGTATCACTATGCCCTCCAGTGACGTGGAGTTGCAGGTCATAACTAAATAAGTTATAAAGTTCATCCAGAAACTCGCCGTGAACTTGGCATATCATTTTATCTGAAGTTTCAGGTATGGTTTTGAAGTGGACACATAGCGTCCGTTCCCTAAAATTATTTAAACATGAAAAATTAAAATACACTGGATGACAATTGGGAGAAATTGAGCTATCTTTAATAATCTTTAATATTCAGTTCCAGGAAGCAGGAATCGTAAACTTACACTGGATTGAGGGTTTGTAACTCCCCAAAATATTCTCGAACAGCTTTTTTCAGTACAATCAAGTCATTTTTGGATTCTGAGCTGTCGTCGTAGGCTAATACGTCTTCAATTGTGATTTGAGCTCGTCGATGTGTCACTCCAGATCCGTAGTCTTGTATAAGGGGGATTCGGAGCTCCTTACTTAAACACAAAAACGCCTTCATTTTGTTGGATAGTTGTTGAATCCACCTGTCAAATGCAAAAAAAAATATTAGATTTAGTCTTGTGCCGATCGCAATTCGGAGTTTACTCCAAGTCTGTGCACAAAGACAGTAATACAGCAAATAGCAAGTGGTAGCAGCTTGCATGTATTTTTCGGTTTTATAAGATTGAAAATTGCTCGAAAGTGATGAGTTCATCATGCTGACAAATCATTTTGGATAATAAGTTATTGCACGACTCTCAAATGAAGAGTAGGTGACAAGTAGACGTGACGATGACCACAAAATATATCTTTGGATATGGAAAAAAAAATGAACATCGTACCACGAACTACGGCGTCTACCTAGTAGAAGGAAATACACGTTACGTAGAGGCAGAGGTAAATGTTGAATGCAAAAACGGAGAACGGAACAATGATTTTCATTCATAATTACATGAAATGGATGGAACAGCTCTGCAAACTGTCAACTGTATTTTTAGTTAGAAAGTTATATTATACATACGTGCTGCTGCTACTGGTGCTACTTGTATATTAATTTTTTGTATCGTATAATTAAATAATTACATACAAAGCAACATCATCATATCATATCATCATATTACATGCTTGAATGAGAATGAAACCACCACTTGCAATTTTTACTTTTTATTGTTTTTACTCAGAAAAGCTAATTTTGTCAACTCCAACTTATTAACTTGCGACCTAGAAGCAAGTTATTAGTTTTGTCCGCGGCGTCCGCCGTCTGTCTGTCTGTCTGTAAATGCTCTAACAATTACAGTTTTCAATATTTTGAAAACATTCTTTCACCAATAGTATCATCAGTACATTAGCTTCGACAAGTTCAAAGATGAGCGAAATCGCACGCGCGATATGCGCGCGGCGCGCCACTTGCAAATTTTATCAAGTAGCAACATATAGGTTGTTATAGCTCGATCGAAAGAGCGTAGAAACTTACATCTAAAACAATGTTCAAAATTTGAAACTGACTCGTGTGTGCGCCGCTAGAGGCGCTTTAACTCAGTTTAAACAATCATGAATAACTCCGAAACTAATAAAGTTTTTGACATTCAGTTTTCACACATGGATACATAAAAGTGAAGGTCACTTTGTGTGTTAGTGCAGACAGTATCGTGCGCCCGGAATGCGCGTGGCTCGCAACCTTGAATTTTCGCAAACGGCCATCCATAGTGTGTTATAGTACAATCGATAGAGCACAAAAAGCTACATCTACAACCCTATTTAAAATATGAAAGTGTAATGTGCGAGCGCAGCAAAAGGACAGAAAACATACCAATAAATGACAGATATCAGTACACACACAAAAAGCAGCGCAAACACAAAACGCAGTGTAAACACAAAAAGCACAACAAGCAGAATGAACAGAGGTAGTACAGAAAAGCACGCATAAGCTATTTTGTGATGCAAAATGGAAGCAAGTTGTCTATATCTGCACTTGAGCGGTTTATTTTTCGCGAAACTGCAAGATCTTACAGCGTATAATGTACAACGCGAGCAGCGTATCAACGTTGAACGAGTTGAACCTGTGCGTGGTAATACATACTTTGATTTGATAGTCCATTCATATGTTGTTATACAACTTTATGCAACACATGCAATATATATATAAAATCACTTCATTTTCATTTCATCACAGTAGTATCAAATCGTACAATTAGATGCCGGATAAAAGGATAGACAGGAAGGAGACTTACCAAGAAGAACAGGAAAATATGATGATGATGATACATGCACCTCTGCATTATCTTGAGCACCGAGTTAAAGTTAAAACTTAACACTCTCCTCTACTTGTTAATATTGATGTAGCAATTAATTACCTCCAACAACGCAATTGAACGCAACCTCGTCACCAGTACTAAAGAAAACATCGCCAACCAAAAAAAGTAAAAATGACTCTTTTTGATCAAATGCAAATGATCATAAAAGTAATATTGATGAATGAATCATCACAGGATAATATACCCATCCATACCCATATTACCATAATATGATCGATCACATATCACATCATTCACTTCACATCACGAATCACGAATATCGTTTCATTTCATGCTCATGATGGCATGACCAATGCCCAATGTGTACATGTACATCAGCTGTTTCCCGGTGGTCTATTATGCGTTCGCCACTCGCACGCAAGTCGCAAGATTTGTTGATGTCACAATCACAATCACTCACTAAAAGTAAAAACCACTTTTTTGCACTCTTTTGTGTCTAAAGATTAAGTTAAGATGCGATGCACCAAAGATTGCATTGTCAATTATAATTTATAAACAAGGAATTCAGTAAAATAAATTATAGCCACTTCGTGAAATGAAATAAGCGGTTTCGCTACATGAGAAGTTCATGCAAAGCCCCTTCTTCTCTCTTCTTGTATGCCATATTATATTATATTATTATTATCCATTATCCATGTGTCTCTAAAATAATGAACAAGTTAAAATCTTGATTGTTGATGTCGGTTGTGTTGTGGCACGCTTATAAAACTATTTCATCTGGCATTCACTGTAAACAATTATGGAGGAATTCTCCGTCCCACACGTCGGGAACCCGGTATTAATAAATGCAAGTTTTATAAGAAGTGCATGCAGGTTAGCGGCTAAAACACTGTTTACAGTTAGTTAATAGTGTAAAATACTTTGATGTTCGTATGAACCTTAACTACATGAAGTTCGTTTCGTATCTATGATTTTAGTAGCGTATTGTTTAAACGGGTAAACCATGTGTTTGAAATCGCTGTATTCTTTGACATTTTCCAGTATGCCTGAGCCTGAGAGTCAATGGAATTGGAGTTGGGAACGTGAAACAAAAAACTGCACCAAAAAGAACAATATGTTATGAGCTCTACAATGGCTTACACTTCAAAAAGGTGGTCAACCCGAACTCCCTCGACGCCTTGCCTCTTTTGTGCGAGAAAAGACTTGTGCAGCGGCAGAAACGGGGTTTTCCTTGATGTCCCAGGAGCCATACGCTGCAGCGAATTGCAGAAACAACTCCAGAATCTTTTTATCCTTCGTACTCTCCTTGATGTTTCAAAGTCTTGGTGTGAGGAAACCCTTAAATCCAGTGGAACTCAGCCAAACAGCTGGTTTCAAATTTGTGGTGGGTGTTTCCAACTGGTGGAAAAGGCGTGGGAGTTACAGCAGGAGTTGCTGGGAGTGCAAACAAGGCTGGACAGAATTAAGGAGAGACTAAGACATAAAATTATTGAGAGTGATGAGCAAACTGACGCCAACAACAGGCTAGGAGGATTCCGTTGGTTTAGGAAAATTCGGGGACTTTTTGGAACTACGGAGCAGGAGCCGCCTCTTGAAATTGACAACTTCAATGGGGACGGGGACGATAATGCTAACGATGGAGTTGACGCGCACGATGACGACTTCTTGCCAAGCGAAAGCGAGGGACTGGACGTGGATGGAGAATGCGATGATAATAGAAACACAAATTTTGCAATGAAAATTGATGCCGCAAAGAAATTTCCGAAAAGAAAGGGCTTTCTCATGAAACGAAATGCCTCATCCTGGATGAGAACCTGGAGGGCTAGGAAAAGGGCAGGGAAGTCAAAATTATTACGAAGGGTCGAGTCTAAATGGATTTGTGACATGTGTCCAGTAAAATATAAGACTGAGAATGAACTTTCTGTACATAAAGAAGCTCATGAAAGGAGCAAACTCAACAACTCTGAATTTACTTGTTCAGAATGCAACTTTCCGGCAGATGATAAAACTCAGTTGGAAGATCATGTGGCGAAAAAGCATTCTAGATATTATGTTTGCAAAGCTGTCAATTGTGGTTTCCGAAATCTTTATTACCATAAGTTTGAAAAGCATGCTCGCGAAACGGTAAATATTCATTCTTGTAATTTTATTTTATGGATAGTTTATATTATTAGGATAAATTTTTACTAAAGTCTGGTTTTATTAATAGCATCCCGACTTATCCTTGACCGACTGTGGAGTTGAAAGCTTGGAGTGTACTGAATGCCATCAGAAGTTAATGAATCGTAGTGCGCTTGTAATCCACAAAAAGAAAATGCATCCAGAACTGTTTAACGAATCTTCTAAAATGATTTACCAATGCGACCAGTGTTTGATTCGCTTCACTTCAAAAATTAGGCTACAGTACCACATCAGATACACTCACAACAGGGTCATGAACTTTGTTTGTGAAACGTGTGGAAAGGGCTTTGACTTCAAAAAGAACCTGAAGCATCATGAAATCACTCATCAAAAGGAAAAACGGGATTTTGTTTGTCACCTCTGCGGGTGTAGCTACTTATACAAATCCGCATTGAATGAACATTATAGGAAATTCCATCCCGAGCAGGATCTCTCAAATCCTGGAGGAAATCCCACTGGCGACATCAACCTACCAGAGGAGGAATTTAAATGCAAATATTGCGATTTGAAGTCCCCCATCAAAGTAGTTATATTCCAACATGAAAAAACTCACATAAAGGAAATGGGAAATCAGTGTGAACTGTGTAATAAGTGTTATGCAAATAAAGCGGGTTTGAAAAGGCACATGTTGTTTTCACATGCGGATGTTGAGCAATCAGCCAATTGTCCCCACTGTTTTAAAACATTTCCAAACACTCAATATATGAGAGTTCACGCGAGAAAGTATTGTAAAATGAAAAATATTGATGAGAAGTTGATACAACCGGGTACTACATACACTTAAAATGTTGTTAATAAAATTAAAACTTAAAATGTCAAGTCGGAGGAGAAAGCAAAAAAAAAGTGTTATATGTTATATACACAGGCGTCGATAGATATTTGCAAAAATTTCCGGAGGAGTCAGAAAAGAAAAGTTAATAATGTTTAATGTTTCCGGAAGTAGATTTTGTTGCACATATTATGCACGTTGGCAAGAAGGGGACGGGGAAAAGATAAGCTCTTGTGAGCCCTAGTACATACAAATTATAAACTTTGTACTTTTGTATTTTATTATAATAAAGTTAAACATTTACACAAAATTAATATGAAATAGGTCAACATGCATACTTTTCATTACAAGTTTGCTTCGGAGTCAGTGGGCAACTGTAGCAATTGTTGTGACTGCTGCTCCAATTGCTTCTCTAGCTTATCATCCATGTTTTTAACTTTACAATATCTTGCCAAATGATCTTTCATATACAACCAATGAGAAAATGATTTCAGACAATGCGGACAAGTCGCATTTTGTGGTACTTTGGAATGATTCAATATTTTGTGGCGACGTAATCCTCCCGAGCTGGTATAACACTTACCACATTCGTCACATACTTGGCCCTTTTCTGGTTTGTGGACTTTCTCATGTCGATGAATAACTAATTTGAATGGAGATGTGAGGTCACAAAATCTACATTTAAATTCTTTCTCTGCCGCACCTTCTCTAGAATCCGCCGGTTGATTTTCCCCGGAAGTAGAGACATCCTTGTCGGGATGAATTTTTCTATAGTGTTCATTCAAATCAGACTTGTAAAAGTAATCACAGCCACACAAATGACATACAAACTCCTTTGTGCTTTGATGCGTGGTTAGGTGTCTCGTCAGGTTCTTCTTGCGTGGGAACCCCTTTCCACAAATGTCGCAAAATACGTTCATCACCCTCTTGTGGGTGTTGTTGATATGAAATTCCAGAAACATTTGGGATGTAAATAGGAGTGAGCATTGATCACACTGGAGGACATCTTGTTGTCCAGGGAAGAGTTCGGGATGCATACTTCGCTGGTGGATAAGTAGGGCGGTGCTATTTTGTAGTTTTTGGTGACACTCTGAACATTCCAGGGACTCTACTCCGCAGTCTTCAAGACTTTTATCGGGATGCTAAATGATCACAAAAGTAAAAATTTGATTCAACTGTAAATAACCAATTTAAAATTTAATGATTGTAAAAAGTAAAAGAATATGAGTTACCATTAGGCGGGCATGACTTTCGAACTTGTAATACTGCCTATTTCTGTATCCGCAGTCAGGTACCTTGCAAACAAAATAGCTGGCGTGTTTTTTCTCCATATGGTAGTCAAGACTGGGCTTATTCTCTGCAGGAAAGTTGCATTCGGAACATTCAAATTCAAAATTATTTAGTCTACTTCGTTCGTGGGCTTCCTTGTGAGTTTCGAGCTCTTCTACAGTTGCATATTTTTCTGGGCAAGTGTCACAAATCCAGTCATAGTTTTTGCGTGTCCTGCCAGTCTTGCTGACACGAATTCTCTTTCTTTTCCTGGGAGGTTCCTTCTTTCTTGGAGGTCGGTTTCTGCCGGATTTGCTCACACGCTTTTTCTTCCTTTTTCTAGTAGAAGTTGTCTTTTCTAAAGATTCACCGTCATCTAAGCTATCTGAAGTGTTCCCCTCAACATCATCGGCATTCAATTCCGCTTTATTATCACAAATATCCAAGTTCACATCCACATCTGGCCTGAAATCGTCATCGTTGTCGTTGTCACTGTCATTTTCTACGAGGTCTTCGAACTGGAACGCTTCATCATAGTCAGGGTCAGGGTCAGCTATTATTATTTCCTCCTTCACCGTAATTGCAAACAGACTTCGAATTTTCTCATATAAATCAAACTCGTTGTTTGGGTTGGAGCCTCTACCTCCTGCAACCCGACTGCTGCTCCCCACTATTTTCCGTCGTATTTTCTCCTTTACACTTTTAATCCTGGACTGTATTTGCAGTGATTCCTGATGCATTGTCCACGCCCGATCCACAAGGGGGAAGCAATTTCCACAAATTTGAAACCAAGAGCTTGGCTCGACGTCATTATATTTCGTCAAAGCTTCCTCACACCATGTCTTCGAAACATCAAGAATATTCCGGAGGACAAATATATTCTGGAGCTGCTTCTGTAATTCGTTACAACCCTGTGAGCCCGGGGATTCACTGCTGAACCAATTTCTACTCCTGTTTTTTTGGGACGAGCATTTCTCCGCGCAGAAAAGGCACTGTTGTACAATAGACGAAGATGCTCGCTTTGGAGGCATCTTTCCAGCGGTCAGCGACGAGTCCACAGTTCCAAAAAATGGATAATACTAATAATTAACTACTAACTACAACACTATTAACCAGACGACAGGAACAGGTGGAAAAGGAGGAGACGAGGGTGGCGGTGGCAGGAAGGAAGCGTTAAGGCCGACTGTCAGCTGTTTGTGTTATGCTGTCGATGTTTTGTTTTGATTTTTGATCACTCTCACTCACACCACACCACACACACCAACTTTACATACCTACGCACACGCACGCACATGAACTGCACTGCACTGCTCACTCAGGGGTTTCGTTTCCACGAATTTCCTTTCCTCGGCGGAGGGGATCCTTGATACAAGGCAAAAGTGGGTGCATGCAATGCATAATATGATCTGCGTTCTGCGGGTCTATGGAACATTGGCTGCTCTTGTTTAGCTTGGTCATATCAATTGCATACAAGTTTTATTAATTGACGGATGAAGGCAAAATCACTAACTCTTTAAATGCAAAATGCCTGTATAATGGACCATTAGTTTTTGTAATTTCTGGAAGTATCAATTATTGTCGTTCATTTTCAATAAATGCCTGTCGAGCATCATACTATACTCTGGGCTTGAACACTCTTCAACGCGTTGACGCGACCATAACCAAAAATATGATTTGGGAATGTTTCGTCGGTAACCCCTCCACACTCCAGGCCACTGAATTTCAGGTCCTGGTCTGTACTATTGAAAAGGATATCACGGACTTGCTGATACGTCAAGGCTTTGTTTCGAGCTTTTAGCAGAGCAACAACACCAGCAACATGGGGACAGGCCATTGACGATCCGGATGCTCTAGCATACACGTTATTAGCGTAGTGTGAGGCAGATAGAATATCGGAGCCAGGTGCTGACATTTCCGGTTTTATTTCGTCAAGTTGATTTGTTGGACCAGCCGAGGAAAACTTTGAGCGCTCGTCGTTGTACGTGGTGGCCCCTACACTGATAACGCTAGCTTGCGTTCCAGGATAACGCGCACTCTCACATTTCGGTC
Source organism: Dicranocentrus wangi (assembly GCA_036850665.1). NCBI lineage: Eukaryota > Metazoa > Arthropoda > Collembola > Entomobryomorpha > Entomobryidae > Dicranocentrus > Dicranocentrus wangi. The sequence continues at coordinate 35,926 of JAANSN010000229.1, forward strand.
CAGCATTTCCAACTGAAAACAATGGTATAATGCCAGCTACATGCCAAGCGTCAATAACGTCATCGAAGAAGTTCGCGTTGATGATGGGAGACGACAAACCCCACGAATTGGAAACGAGGTGAGGTGCCTTGGTGCAGTCTGGGTTAGATCCGTCAGGGAGTGTAGGGCATGTGAAAAATTCCCCACAGGCAAGGAGGGCAGAGGTCGGACATCCGCCGGACGGGCATCCTGCACATGTAGACCATTTGGCATTTGGAGCAACTCCGATGCCATGACTTCCCACTATGGTACCCATTGTGTGAGTTCCATGACCTAATAATGGACATCCCTGAATTTGTTACTCCATTTTCAAATGAATACCTACTTACAATTTAGTTATTCATAGCATACCATGATGATCCACAGGAGTTGCATTTCTGAATTTGGGGTCAAACCAGCCGTAGTCTCCTAGAAAGTTGTCCTTCAAAGCCTGATGAGTGCTACGAACGCCGGTATCAATTGTGGCCACGATGACTCCGTCTCCAGCATTTTGGATACCGCCCAGCTCTTCCCACGCTTCCGGTGCTTGTATCTTTCTAATTCCCCACGGATATTCCTCTAAGCGATGCTCATTCTTGTTGACCTCCACAGGAGTAACGATATGTGCATATCCTTCTTTCTCTATTGATGAAACAATGTGCCGAAATTCCTGTTCAAGTTCTGCAACCAAGGTGGCGTCTGCATTTTCAATGTAAATTTGGTTGGACACCCAGAAGCTCGTGTAGGGAACGTCCTTTGACGCAAGGTAATCCACAAGTGGAGCTTGACTTATCGCCGCGTGATCCCTTAGTGTGGTATAAACTGTGTTGAGCTTGACTTCTCTACTAGTAATCCGAGCGCTGCTGGAGAGACTATGCAGGACATGTTTAGTGCCATTTCGTAGCGTAACAAAGATATTAGCAGTGGCTGGTGAAGACTCAAGGGCTAATTGAAGCTCTTCGGAAACTATGGGATTCGAACTAGCCACTCCCAAGACCAATATTGTGTGAACAAAGAGAGAAAGACTTATTCGGAAACTTGACATTGTAAAACCATGGATGATGAACTATTTTTAGGAAAAACTTTGGAAAACAGTGTGCTTGTGTCAGTATCAGTCAGTAAGTACAAATCTGATATGATGATTGATGATACTCTACAAAATGTCACTCTTTTATACTGCAAAAACTCCTGTTTTGGAACATTACAGTAATGCTCACCGAAATGTAAAAATTGGAATTTGTAGCAAATTAATTGCATTTTCTGTTTTTCAAGGTAATGACTAATGACATATCGCTAATCTACTCGTTCAGCTCTAGTATTTGTAGCTTCAATGCAGTGCACTTACTACTTACGATTTTTTCATGCATTCCATATAAAATGCAGAGGTGTGGGTAGATATATTATAAAATTTGATGCAGGTATGAAATACAGTGAAAAGTAAATTAATAGTAATAGTTTCCTTATTGATGCAATTTGAAATGGAGAGAATGCATACTGTTTTATTTCAAAACAGATATAAACCAATATGTAATGTGTTTTCATAACGCCCATTTGCAGTTGATAACAATTTTATGTACTATAACTTCAATGTCTACGCCAGAAAAATGTTTGCAAATAGCAAATTCACAATCACAAATTGGTAGATATTTTCTTTCGGATTGGCATAGAGGAAAAACAGCCCTTGGGAATGGGATATGCATGTTGATACTGTACGAATGAATCACATTAACGTTAATTTAATCACAATCACAGCACTAAATTAGGAAGGAAAAGAAAGGAGTCAACTATTTTATTCCCAGAGATTTTAGTGTGTTGGCCTAGAGTCTAGATTTCTGGTTATCAACGTTATTATAAATAAACAATGATTAAATTATTATATTTGCTCTGAGCCTGTTCCAAGTCATTTCTATCACGCATATGAAAAACGACACACATGTCATCCCGATCAAAATCTCAAAAGGGAAAAACGTGTCCAGCAAGTTCATGGAATGAAACTTGATCGGTTTGGCAACTGGACAAGTGAGCCGGGCGTGCTGGGAATAGTCCTTGCTTAGCTTTGATTTAATACCTGATTGGCTCATGAGCAATAGTCTGAAACCAAAAAAGCAATATACCTCTAATGCCAATATTTTAACTCAGCTAGTTGTAACAAAAGTAAAGGATACTTCCGGACAAGCAATGTAACCATAGGCTAGATTTGTCATTTGATTAACGTTAACTGCATGTTAAATAAGCTATTCCAGCCTTGGGCTACTTTAAAACCGAAACCCCAGAAGGAACTAGTCGTATGACGTAGCCCTGTTCTTCCGGTACCCAAATCTATCAGTTTCGTCTGGGGTTTCGGTGGGAGAGTGTGCAAATATCGAAATAGCCCACAAAAGATCACTGTCCGGACGTATCCTTTGTGAATACTATAGATTTTCTGTACTTTATGTTGAATGCATTTCGGAAGGGGGAGTCACGTTTCACAACATGAGCTTCTTTAATTGGGATCGTGCTTAACTGCAGGAGAGTCAGAGTATCGCAGAGATAGTCCGTGTTGTATCTTGGAAGAATCGTTTGGAACTCCTCGGATGAAGTTAGTATTGCAGTTCTGGAGGAAAACAGCTTTGGGAATGCCTCTGCAATTGTGACTTCGGGAGGTCTCTTGTCTATGAACTGAAAATGCAATAATTTAAAAATTTAAATTGGAAATGATAAATAATATTTCACACGACATACGTCAGTTACAGCATTCTTGAGCATGGGGGAGTACTTGTTCACGAGGAACAAATAGCCGGCCTTAATTAGCTGCTGAAAGTCTTTTATAGGAGTAAATTTCACGGTTAGCATTGAGGTTAGGTTGCATACATACACCCAATTCAGGATCAGACTGAACATGAAGGCCGAGAATATAATGAGTTTGACGGATAAAATGTTTCGTATATCGTTTATTCCAAATATTCCTAAAGTAAAAATTCCTTTTAAAATGGGTCGGAAATCTATAAACTCAAACATTAAAATTTGTAGCATCATATACATGAACATGTATTTTAAATTAATAACCTTTCAAGTTCAGTATTTCGACTACGACCCACGTCGATTTTCCGAGTGATCTTGTAAATTCACTGAAATCTAAATACCCTTTGGCTGTGTAAGCCTCATAGAAAAATCCGAGCAGGAAAGCGTTAAGTAAAGCTATAATAGTGGCCATGACCGTTATCCATACATACGTGTCGAAAGGTTGGACATGGACATATCGAACTTCTCGGTTTGGAGGTTGGGCGAAAACCACTAAACCCTTACTAGTGACAAAATTCACAAAATGCGAATATTATTAATTATTATGCATGTCAACAGTGTTATAATGTTATGCGTTTGAATGACTATGTTCTCCCTACGAATGAACCTAACCTTAAAGATATTCCCGATGTCAAATATCTTATCCCGTATTGTCCTCTCATTCTATATGGAATAAACTCGAATTCCCCCAGAGAAATGTCAGCTTCTCCAGTGCTGAACGATAGTGCAACCCCAGAGTTATTTAGTGTTCCATCAGAATTTCTAATCAGTGTCTTGTCCATAACGACAGGTTTCTCGCTATAAGAATCAAATATCTGGAAGATGATCAGCATTCAAAACCAACGAACGGCCTTTGTTGATATCTTGAGCGTAAACTTGCTTTACTCAAAATTCAAGGCATCCTTTAAAAATTTATATTTATCAACGTTATAGCCTTCATCGAATTCTAGTGGGTCGTCAGGCTTCAGTCTGGGTTTGAATTTCTTCCCAATCACGTTGTCCATATTCTTTTAGAAAAAGGTCCAGGTAATTTAATTTTGAATAGATTGTGGTATAATCCTAGCGTGCGTGTTATGTTTATGCTTTAACGTCAAAGATTTTTACCAATGTTACAGCACCGATAGTTTCCCGAAACAAATTAGTCCTCCGAATGCTCATTTCACTTATTGCAAACCCTAAAATTAAGTCAATACTATCACATCCTGTTGTAAAAGTCAGTCTTGCCATTATCACTTTCGATTTTATCCTGTAAATCTCATAACAATCGTCACACTCCAAGTCCCCATTTCGCGACGAAAGGAAGCATGTAAAAAACTCCAGAGGGTGTTCCAAAATGTGACCGACGCCATATACTAATGTTTCCAGTGTAACATTTGTCTTTAATAATTTGAAACAAAAGAGAAAATGATACACGGGTTGTCGGTAAGCGACCGAATTTTGAATACGACTACAGTCTGAAATCTAATACAAGCAGAAATTCATGATGAAAGTAAATAATCTTCATGTTCAATATGTTCATGTTAAGTTAAAAAATGTTATTAAGATTATACGGACAACCTGTGGCAGAAAATGTTCCAACTCGTCCATGTCATTCACCATCCATATTGAGATAGGATATTTGGTTGTGGATAGGTGTGGCATGACAAGTTTGCTGCAAAAATTTTCCCAATTATACGTGAAGGTAAACATTTTAAGTTCCGAAATGATCAGATTGTTCCAGTCAAACAGCACATTGGACCAATTAGATTCTAAAATGTAAATTATTCATATAATTTCACTGTAGAATTAATGAATATTTTCAGAATTACAAAATCATTGTTAGCTCGTTGGTTATTAACTGACCTTGCAGGGAGCATAATGTTATGTCCATTCTATTTAATATGGCGGGTTCCAAACTAATGGTTAGTGAAATGCCACATAACTGCGTCAGGAAATAGAAGATTTTTTCAAAAATCATATTGGAAATAGAACAGATTTGGAAATGCATGGAAATAACGTGTAACTCTCTTATTACTTTTGTATAATGAAAGCTTTAGCAAATCCATATATTTCTCATATATTTTGTACTACCAAAGAAATATAGAAAGTACTCGCTGAATTGTCTGTACTGCTTTCACAAAAATAACATAATAATAATGCGATCGTTTGACAAAAGCACTGTAACGTATTTTGCACAAATTAGATTCTACAGGACGTTGCGTTGCATTACTTTATTGATTTGGCAAAAATGTGGCAAGTGCATGAGGTAATATATATAGTCTATAGATAAATGATCTGCACATGCTAGAACGATGATTTCGAACGAATTTCGGTTATCAAAAGAATCGAATGGGAAATTCATTGAAGGGTGGCTTCATTCATATGAAAGACATGCCAGAATCTCATTAGCAAGCTTTTTCTTCAGAAAAAGTACCAAACCAAATTCAGTGAGCATTCATGTATAGACCTTTAAAAAATGTTACCGTTTTAGTACTTACCAAATATATGTCCCTCCCTACATTTAAATTAAAGGATAAAGTGACAATACAAACTGCTTGAAAGATGAAAAGCAGATGACGCAGTCACATTGATTAGCGGTTCTAAAGGTGTCAAAGGAGCGTGAGGCGTGACTGGATTTGCCAGTTTAATCTTAACACGAGAATACGGAGAGTTCTTGTAGTATATATTTATGAAATAATAAGAGCAATGTAGCAGTTTTGAAATACGATTACTCTGTCAGTTACAGTTTGTTGTGTAATTTTGGAATGCCAAAATTATGGTAATACGAGGCTACAGTATATGATTGTAAGATTTGTGTCTTTTGTAGTCTGTATTTTTCATGTCATAAATCCTTTTCAGTACAGTTTTTCGTTCTTGTCAATTTTTTCTACCTTTCAACAGTTACTCACAATTCATGACACAATCCATCAGTATAGTATGGTCTTTGTCGTTCCGATTCTAATGGGGACTACTCTGCATCTGGAACATTATAATTCCGTCTTGACCATTATATCTTAACATACTAACATGCGTTTAGCAGTTGAGCTTGTAGGTTACATAAAGATAACAACTATTTTTTGGTCGTGTATAACTAACTTGTAAGTAAGTACATCATACATTCTCTCAATAATTATCATATCCTCAACCTCAACCAGGCAGATCAAAAGCACAGCAACCTTTTGCTGGATACTGTGATGTGATAATCATTTATGTAGTCCTATTCGTACACTATTGAATGTAACATTCACTACAAGTAAATAGGTAGTACACAAACAAGTCACAAAAAACCGTATGGAGTATGGATATGGATAGGCATTACGAATAGGTATATTACGAATTTACGATTACGAATCGAATGCATAGCAATAGCACAGGCAAGCGGGGAAGCACATGCATAACACATTTTGAGATAAATATTGAGATACATTGAGGGAATGAGAAACACACATATTTTGTATTTTCTTGCAATGGAAACATTGCAAACAACAAACCTAAACCTTCAAATAATGCCGAGAGAATCCAAAAATTAGGTATTTAGAATATGAAGTAGATAGCATAGGTATTAGTACTTTGAAATTACTAAAGAAAACATGTCGACAACTGGTGAGAACAGTCTCATTACATGGAGCACTCTGCCAGGCTCCCTTTGCGTAATCTGTTTAAAACCAGCATCTACTAATTCCGGAAATGAAACACGATACCTCAGACTACTGGATAGATACCTGGATTTGGAACATTGTTACAACTCAGAATTCCAGTTTTGTCGCGAGTGCACCTCCATCCTGGCCTCCTTCTCGAGTTTGTATGATCAAATGAAACAATTGGAGTTGCAAGTAAAATGGAGAGTTTCCAAAGTCAAGGATATTATGGAATCCTCGGATCGACTTTCGTCCAGAGTGCAATTTGCAAAGGGATTTTACCAAAAGAAAGGGAAGTTTCCCTTGATGGAGCAGATGTACACTTGGAGAAGAAAAGTTTCCAAACGATGTGAGTACACACTTTAAAAGTAGATATATGTATATAGATATTCGTTTATTATTTTTGTGTTAGAGGATAATCACAAACTTTGAATGTCCAGGCGAGTTCAAGTTATGCAAGAGCTTTCCGAAGGTGGTCCTAAACAGCCTAACCTCCCAGCACAAACCTGCGCCCGTGGTACGTGGAAATAAAGTTGGCCCTCCAACATTGAGCCCGACAAGGAACGCTGACAGTTGTCATGTTTCTGTCTCCAGTAGTAGTGAAGATGTTAGAAACGGTAACACTGTCCGTACTTCTGTTGCCAAATGGAAGTGTGAATTTTGCAATCAATATTTCAATCTGAGAGATAGTCTACGAAAACACCGGAGTGTTACCCATTTTGACAAATTGAAGTCAACATTCGAATGTTCATTTGCTGGCTGCAAAAACACATTTACAGTAAAGGAACTATTGGACAGGCATGTACGTATTGTGCATTACGGAAAGTGCAAATTTTGGTGTTACATATGTGGCAAGGGATACAAAACCAGATACAGCTTTTCGAAGCATCTACAGTCGCATCAAGGTCGGAAATCAAAGCCAAAGCAAACTCAAAGATTTCCTTGTGACAAATGCAAAAAAGTATTCCAGCTTAAAGGAAGTTTGACACGCCATAAGATTCAATGTCATAGTCAGTCTCAAGCCACAACTCCGACTCCACCTGCACCTTCACCTGCTAGCTCCATTCTAAGAGTAATATCACCTACGGAAGTGACAAATGTTACAGCAGCTATGAGTCTGTTACCTAAAAAGACAGTGACATTCTCGGATATTGCTGCCAAGAAGTCTTCAAAACGGACAATTCGAAATGGTACTAGCGCTTCTACTGCACAAAAGCCTGCTTCGTCATTGTCCACGACAAAGAACACCCCAGCTACATATAAGACTCCGCACAGTTCTACAGTGCCATCAGCTTTCACCACCAACACGATAAAGGTCCCACATCCACCAGCGAGAACCAAGAAGATCTCGACTCGTGCCAAAGCCAAAAAGCTTATTGTCAACATGACTCCACCTCTAACAACATCAACCAACGCAACTACTTCATCGCCATCAGCAGTCAAACTAAAAGCCACTAAAAAGGTTCCACCTACATTGACTACTTTCAAAGCAAATACGATGACAAGAAAAAGGAAACCCCTTAAGGTTCCACCCGTTTCATCAAGGATTAAGGTATCGGGGATCAGGATTAATACCACCAGAAAGGTTCCAGAACCACCTCCTCCACCACCACCACATCCATCGGCGATAACTGGTTGTTTTACTCCATTGACGCTATCCCCTTCGACACTCGCCAAACTTTCGACAACTGCATCAAAACTACCCGCTTCCTATTCCAGCATCACAAAGCTGCAGCCTCTATCGTCAAGAACAATCCACAGCAGCCACCCACCTCCTCCGACCGAAATAGAGCCTTCGAACTCCATCCGGATGCTTTCTTCTTCATTCCAAGTTCCAGAAACTACTTTCGTCTTGCCTGAGGAGGACTCGGGTGGACAATTGGGAAATGAGCAGTCAGGAAATATTGGGACAGCTAATCCAGATGCAATTGGAGAAGTAGAGCTGGAGTCACCTCAGAGTTGTGCTCTGTTTATTAAAGCGGGCCAAAGTAGGATGAACCGTCAATATGAAGTTGTTGCGGATCAACTTCCTGACCATGTGACAATGGAGGTTCACGACATTAAGTATGAAACCTACACCGAAACTCAAAGTCCATCCACCTCATTCCAATATGCTCTTGAGGAGGATGACCCATTGACCTGCCATGATTCCAGCGAGAGCGAGAGGAATAGAGGATTGGAAACTGCTGGGCCCAGTACAAAAGTACAAACAAACGGTGATATGCAAAACCAACCCACACAGACCGACATAGGTTCAGTTACCAACATGCAAGCCAAGCTAAGCCCTGATGAAATGGAGCGGTGGTGTACAATTTGTAAAAGGTTATTTCCATCCCGAACTGATTTTTTGCAGCACTTTAAATTCCAACATGATCTGAGCAGTGCTGGTCTAAGCTACGATAAGGCAAGCAGATGCAAACAGTGCACCGCATTTTTTGTCTACTCCAGCCAATTGACCGAGCACATTTCACAATGCCACCATCGGGATGTCAATCTAAGCTACAGGGATGCAGTGATTCAAAGGTTGGGCCAACCTTTAAGAAATAGCGTGGAGTAACTTGGACTGCGGAGACTACCTGTTTTCATATATATCGTTTTAAAAAACTTGCAAATCACAAGAACTTGGGAACTAGTCTAAAAGCCCAAATCGTCATAATAATATAACTCAAAAGATTGAATCTCATTGTCAGATATTAATTGTTGACGCTTACTAATTGTAAGTTTGTAAGTAAGTAAATAACGTTGTATGTATAATATAATTTATGCAAAATAGTTTTATAAAAGAATAAAACAGAAGTCCTATTGCATAAATTTGCAACTGAAACTGCATTAACTTCTCGAATTGTATTGTATTGTTTAGCCAAAAATGAAAAAGGTTTGAAGGTCATATTAAATTTGTTAGTTCAACGTTGAAACAACCGCATGGGTACTTAAAATTAGCAGAAGCAGCATTCGTTCTCCTGCATTCGGAGTATTTGAATTTCATGATATGGTTAATTGTGACATATAGTGACATTGGTAACCCATGATCCCGTCACTGGCTCTTACCTGGTTCAGTCAGGCATACTGCTAATTAATTTAATTGCAAGTTTTCATGAAACGGTTGTCTTCCGGCACACGACATGTGTAGTAGCATTGCAACTTGCAACAGAACAGAACTAACAACAGAAGTAATACATGATGGTGCACAACAAAACAAATTGAGACATTCATAGATTTGAACACCAATGGAGGCAACTTGATGTATATTTACATTTATTGTAGCTCTGTTGTTGTTGATACTCTGCTATGCTGACTGGAACTTGGAGGAACACAGTAGTTTCCTGGATTTATCGGATTCCCGAATTCAATTTAGTGTCAATCAGGCTGTTGGGGTCACGATCGCGTTCCCCACGATGAGTTCAGCCAGTAAAGATTCCCCGTGCATTTTCTGTTTGACATGTGGATTCTACGTGACCGATCCAGTAGCCTCAAGACGGCACTTGACTTTGTTGGAAAGATATTTGAAGGTGAAACTCGTCGTCAGTAATGTAGACTTTCAATTTTGTAATGACTGCATCGCCATCCTGGAATCAGTCTCCAATCTGTATGATGAAATAAAGCGGTTGGAGTACAAAGCTGAATGGGAGGTTCGAAAGTTGAAGGATGTGATTGAAGCTGAAAATCGAGTTCCGGCATATAAAGTCAAGGAGGGAAGGATTCCACTGGCGGAGGCAATGCACACCTGGAGACGACATGTGGCTGAGGGATGTAAGTTTAGCATGCTAAAAAAATAATGCTTAAATGGCAACCTTTTATTGTTTCCTTTGTGAGAACAAGGATCGTCATTCATTAATTCCTTACTGGTATATTGAAATGAATTAAAGGTTCTAGAAAATTGATGAAAAGCTTTCCAAGAGTATTGCTGTGCAGAAGTGATTCAACAACTTCGACATTCGTGAACACCGACAGTATCAAAAGAGAGTCTCCAAATAGTGAAGATGAAAATCAAATCATTGATGAAAGTGAATCGGAGGTAGTCCTGGAATCAGAAATTGATGTTAAGTATGACCCGCTGAGTTTCCAGCAATTTCCAGATTCTGCTGGTACACTTAATGTCATCCAGGTTCCAGCTCCGCCTACGTCAGTACAACAGTTTGGGAATTCGGCCGGTACTATTAGATGCATGGAGCCTTGTACTGCTGAGTTTCAATCTGATGAAGACCTAAACCTGCACAAAACAGAAATTCACGGAGGCGTGTATGCTAATTGCGAACAGGAGCCTAAGACCAAGAGATTCTTATATCTATGTCATCAATGTGGAATGCCAAGTTCAAACTTAACTGTACACCAGTCTTTGAACAATCAAGTTAGGACGGGTACAAAGAATGGCCCACCTAAATCTAAGGCAAACTTACGACCAGTGCCCTGGAAGCCGATCCGTCCAAAACGCATTCCATGTCCCCATTGTGGAATTCTATTCCGAACAAAGGCTCTTTTACGTCGACACCACCTTTCGTGGCACGCTGACCCTGCGTCGTGGACATACAAATGTCACCTTTGTGGAACAGCCTTTCCCAGAGGTGAGACACTTCAAAAACACATTCGCAAGGATCATCCGGGTAATAAACTTCTTGCCTGTGAATCCTGCGGAGAGACTTTTCCATTTAAGCACCTATACCTGAAGCATCTTGTAACCGAGCATCCTGTGGAAAGTAGTGCTATTCCACATCAGACACGAAAGCCTCATGCAAATAATGAACATTTTTTGCAAGATGAGACTCAAGGGGGTAGAGCTGAGAAAGCAAAACTGGATGTAGTAAAAATGCCTCAACCAGCAGCCCGTCTCGGAGACGTAGCCCATAATTTACGATTGACTCCGGCTTCGTACGAAAATACCAAAGCAATCGGAGGAACGTCTTTGAACTATCAAGTTAGGACGGCTACAAAGAATGATCAAACTGAATCTACGGCAAACTTACCACCACCACCACCACCAGTGCCCAGCAAGCTGATCCGTCTAAAACGCATTCCATGTCCCCAGTGCGGAATTCTATTCCGAACAAAGGCTCTTTTACGTCGACACCACCTTTCGTGGCACGCTGACCCTGCGTCGTGGACATACAAATGCCACCTTTGTGCGACAGCCTTTCCCAGAGGTGAGACGCTTCAGAAACACATTCGCAAGGATCATCCGGGTAATAAACTTCTTGCCTGTGAATTCTGCGGAGAGACCTTTCCATTTAAGCACCTATACCTGAAGCATCTTGTAACCGAGCATCCTAGTGGGACGGATACGGATTGTGAGTCACTGTCACTACCTGCTACTGTTAAAATCGAGAACCATCCTCTGGAAGGGGAAATGCAAGAGAAGACCGAAGAAGTTGGGAGCGATGTGAAGGCTGAGGTTTTAATTTTACCCCATTTAAATTACTAATGTAAATATCAACTCAAGTTACACTCGGACACACGAATGTTTTGTATATTTGATGTGGGAGGGGTTTAAAGAAGGCACCATACACCTACGGAAATGGCGCATTTACCCTACGTTAGTTTGTTAGTGCTCGTAGGTAACTGTGAGCATATCAATGTCAATGTCAAATCAAAGTATAGAAGAAACAAAGTTTTGTTCATGCGTGATTGACAAGAATGTGAATTTGTTATTAAAACTCATGCCGAAATGCCATTCAAAAAACATGTTCTAATTTCATATCCCCTTTTTTGTAATTGTATGAAAAGCGACGTTTACAAATAAAATGAAACGGATGGGTTTCAACTTCAAAATTCAGATAATTATTGTTGGGTGTGGTATAGCTGTGCAGTTGAATTTCCTTTTCATGTAATTTTGTGCAAGCAATTAATTAGAAGGTTACAAGTAGGTTATAGATCCGCGGAAGTAGATTTGAAATGCTGACTATGAAAAAAGTATATCATAATGTATATGCAGTATCAACAACAGAGTTGTTAAAAATGTGGTCGGGTCGGACAGTTAAGCATCCATCATACTCTTATTAACGTGATAAAATCTTCTGACCTTCCACTGATGTCCACCCACATGCCTCACCACTATTTCTATCCTTAACTTTTACTTCCTAACTAATCACTAATCGTATATCCTTTTCACATTCTAATTCGTCCTTCAAAAATGTGAAAAAAAACGTTCTGCATAAAGCTCCAAAAACACAAACATTCTAATTTTTATATCATCATGATTTTTGACGTTTTTATGTGTTTTGAATATCATATCAATTATCATGACATATTGATAAATATGCTAAATTGCAATTTCCTCTGAAATCCATAAAAGTGGAAAATGGAATATTTGTCAAATGAGCAATTTTAGAACATGCATTTTAGAGCATGGTAGAACTTTTACCAATCAAACATGCCACATACCACCCGCACGAGACGCTCACCGAGTCACTGCATTACATTACATGATGATGACTCGAATATGATGATGGATGATGATGATGATGATACATCTTGCCGCCACCCATACCCATTCCCCACATCTCCAATAGACCAACTAACCAATACTAGGTAGGTATACATACATAAACAAAGTACATACAATGAATTATACACAAACTCAAGCACTTTTGACTCCGGAATTTTGGGGTTTAGTTTTTGCAGTGTGTCACTTGGGTGGGATTATGGGATTTGGATTTGGTTGAATCGAATGGGATGGACTCGACTCGACTGGCTTCATTTAGGAAGTGCAATTTATCTTCCTTCTTGTGTTTGTGTGTCCTATAATCCCAGAGTTTTGTGGTTTATAATAATTAATAACTTTGACTTTTAATTTTTTTGAACCATTTAAGTCACGAGAAGGCAAGGTAGTAACTCCAACCCAACCAAACTGAAGCTCAGTGAGGTAATTGAGCACGTGCCACGTGTCTGCTAGTCTGCCTCTGCCTGCTTTAGATTTCTAGAAGTCGTGCAGTGCTGCTGCTGTTTTTAGCGTTGGAAATTTAAAAGGGTTTTTAGTCATCATCAGTTGAAAGTCCATTTTGTCATCAGTACTGCATAAAAATGACAAAAAAGGTTTTTCCTGGTATACCTGGCAATGATCCAAAGGAACAGATGCATACACTTATTATGACAACGGTAACAAAGGTAATGGAGCATTTGACAGCGTTGGTACCAGAAATTGGAGCAACAGGATCAAGTACGTCACCGTTAGCATCTACTACAGCAGCGTTATCAATTCCGGGTTTGACAACAACTGACTCTGGTATGTTCTCTTCTTTTTACTAATTTATTTATATTAAATTAAGGTGGTGTGAACTTTTATGCGGGAGGAGATTTTGTGTAAGGTTCTATAGATTTACATTGAAATCATATTTTTCTTAATTGTTGTGTTGCTACCTACCTCTACTAGGTTCCGGTACTGCTGCTGCTTTCATTGAGCCAGCAGAAAACCCGGAGGGATTGTCGGATGATGATGAAAACCATGAAGGATTTATGGAGTTAGCGCACCAGTTCGATGAATTAGACGTAAACCCAGGCTTGAAGAAAGTCGTGATTGACCCGTTGTTGGAGGAGGTGGTTGATTTGGGAGTAAAGCGTGTAGAGGGGCAGAATGAACTCACGCCAGGGCAAGAATTGTTGTTGAGCAGTGATCAAGACCAGATCAAGCTTCATGAAGCAGATGTTCCTTGGAGGCGTGGAAGATATATCACGCAATCGAAGTTCAGAAACAACGAAGCAGCTATCATTGAATCCATTACTGCAGAAGCTCGTTGCATCCTCAACAGACTAGCCGCTGCTAACCTTAATAAGTTGGTGCCCAAGTTTCTCGAACTTCCCTTTGATGGCAAAGACGAACGGATTTCCGCTGTGGTCGCAATACTTTTCGAGAAAGTAATTAATGAGCCAATGTATGCGCAAGTTTATGTCAAATTAATGTATGAGGTATGCTTCGCCGCGTCCCGACAGTCCCAAGACGACACGTCCCGAAAGTTTCGGAAGCTAATTTTGGATCAATGTGAGAAAGAGTTTGAAGTCAGGCGAATTATGGATGAAGCTGAAATCAAGAAAGTACAGGAGAAGCTAGCTGAAGCCACCGATGAAGGAACTCGTGAGCAAATTCGATTTGACTTTGAAGAAAAGAAGTATTTAGCTGGTGAACGGGCCCTTGGCTGCGCGAGACTCGTCGGTGAACTTTTTAAACACCAAATGCTGACACCCCGAATCATTATGGAGTGTATTCGTATGATGTTGCATTCCCCGGATGATGGAAAGTTAAAATGTTTGCACTTGCTATTGCTTGTTATGGGGGAGAAACTGGATATGGACCTCAAGGCGTTGGAAGCCGCCGCTGCGGAAGGGAAAAAGCTTAAATTTATTCCCGAAAAAAAATGGATGAGCAAAATATTTCAACAGCTACAAAACCTCATTCATGACAAGAAGTTATCTACCGGAATCCGATTCAAATTGTTAAATTTAGTAGAGCTTCGACAAAATTCATGGAAACCTCGAAGTCAACATTCTCTGTTTTTGGAAAACATTTTTGTTTATCATTAAAATTAAATGCAGTACAGTTGGTTTGAGGTTATATTTCTGGACTGTTTACATAATCAGTGGACATGCGATGAAATGTGAATATATTGGCTGACTATGATTCTTAATTCTTAATTTAGTAGTTGTTGTAATTTGTATGTCATGCTAGAAATAAAAGGGAAATGGATTAACTTAGCATGTTGTGTAGTGTATTGTAATTTGTAATTCTATAAGTAACAGAATACAGTATCCAGAGGGGCAATGCATATAGACTTAAAAAAATAAGCTAAAGGCTCATCAAGTCATCATGTAATTGGAATTAAGTTCATAGTCATAGTTTATATACTATTATTGAAATGAAAACAAACATAGTTTTGAAGGTATACATTTACATTGCAGGTGCATTGAACCTCGACAAGCAAACCCATTTTGGACATTATATTATCAGCAATCTGCTTCAGCGAATATACGTAGTAATATCTCAAATCACAAAGCACCTCCGTTCCAGTTATTGTAAGCTTCATATATGCACTCACTTCATACTGCTTTCTGGATATTATTTTGTCCTTGAAAAATATAACGAACAAAAAATTGTCGTGTGGTTGGTCCTAACTTATACTTCTCTGTTGTTGTCCAGTGAGAATGAGCATTTTATATAATATGGATCCCTATATCTCTACGCACATTGTGAAGTATATTTCAATGTCAAATATAATTGGCGTTTTGCAACTTGCAACCACTAAAGAGCCAGGCAGGGAGATTTTCCACAGGGACAAGATCAGAATGAGAGAACGGGAAACGGGATACGGGATATGTGTTGCATGTATGTTGCATGTTGTAAATTGCAAGTGTGCCATCATTTTCGTCTCCTCCTCCATTCATCCATTTTGTCTGCTTGAAATGTTGGTGGTGAATTATCTCGTAATCAGCTTTGTTTTTAAATGTCAAACAGTCGCGTGGAATACCTACATCACTGCAGTCTACCGCAGTGCTAATGTAATCCCTATTGAGACTACCTCATGATAAGTTTTTGTGTTTTGTCTCATTGACTGAAATGAAAACCTAGGTCTACTAGACTCTAAAGACCTTCATGAGATAATTTTCGTGTTTCTGGATTTCTGGTTTTTGGAAAAGTTTAAATTTACGCAACAATTGGCAATATGATGATGTGGATACTTGGAATTTGTGCTTTGTTGTTTGCCTACCTCTATTATACAGTCGAGAAAAATAAACCTAACCTACCAGGTCCATTTTTGCTTAGTTTCCAAAAGTCGCTAGTCGCTAGAAAATTAAAATAAATTGAATGTATTTATATGTTCATAACAAAATACAAATATTTTAAATATAACATTTTCTTTGCCACTATAGGACCCCGTGGCTACCCAATTATCGGATGTCTACTCGAATTGGGCCCAAAGGGACATTTGACTTTGTTCAAGTGGGCTAGCATATACGGGAAGCTCTATGCCGTCAGCATTCTCAATCGGCAGTGAGTTCGAAATTCAGAATACCAAACGATGTTCATATGTCGGCTGAAACATTGCCTCTTGTGAAATTGCTATGTTATATATGATTTGTATTTTAGCCTGGTGAAAATCACAGATGCAAAGCTAGCCAGAGAAATGTTTGCGCTGGATAAATTATCTGGAAGAGCAGTTATGGAATTGCTTCTTATGTACGAGGACGAACGATTAGGTATCATATAAGATACAATTTTTTGCAGATGCCTACAGTTTCGTTTCGATTATGATTAAAATATATTGTTAGTTTCTCACAAACGTCATTTATATTTTCAGGTATCATTAACAGTATTGGCCACCTGTGGGAAACACACCGCCGCTTTACTCTCCGTCACCTCCGAGACTTTGGGTTTGGGAAGAACTCTATGGAATCTTTGATCATGGATGAGGTGGAGGAACTCGTCGAAAGACTGAAGAAGAAGAAAGGAGCTGTCGTGGGTGGGATTAAACAGCTGTTTTCCTTGGCTGTAGTAAATTCTTTGTGGACTGTTGTTAGTGGGAAAAGGTTGAACCAGGAAGATCCCAACTTGAGGACCATTTCGGATAGTTTAGACCTGTGAGCAACCGCAAGTTATATGAAATGAATGAATAATTCATGTAAAAATAATATTTCCTAACATTTGTCATGCGGGTTTCGTTTCCCAAAATTATCAGGGTTCTCAAGGAGCCAGCAAAATCTGGTGGAATAATATTTTTCATGCCGTGGCTCCGCCATATAGTGCCGGACCTAATTGGCTATACTGGAAGTCGGAAAGCGTATGGGAAGCTGAGGTCCTTTGTTGTGGATGAAATTGAGAAACATAAAAGCGATTTCCAACCAGACACATGTAGAGATTTCATTGATGTTTATTTGAAAGAGATGCAGAGTTGCGATAAAAATTCAACTTTTTATGGAAAACAAGGAGGTAACAAAAACAACCTTGATCCACATTTATGTGTCTACTGCTGTAATAGTTTATTGAAGACTTTGTATATTATATTCTGAACAAATTTATTTTCAGAAAAGCAATTAGCTACGATAATTGGGGATCTCTTTTTTGCTGGAACTGATACAACATCGACAACACTAGCCTGGACAATTCTTTACTTGGCATCATATCCGGAAGTTCAAAAGAAGCTTCAAGACGAGATATTCTCAATCACTGGTGGTACTCGTAATGTTTCTGTGGGTGATCGTCCCAAGTAAGTTAATTTTTCGGCTCACGTTGTCTATTGTTTCCTTTTAAACAGCAATGCACATAATTGGTGAAATTATTGTTAGTATGCCGTACTTACAAGCCTTGATTGAGGAAGTGCTACGGTTTTCCTCAATTACACCGGAAGGAGTAGCTCATGAAGTTGTGACTGACATGGAACACCAAGGAGTGACGTATAAGAAAGGCACAGTTGTTAGCATAAGTATATACTTCATTCATCACAATAAAAAAATATGGGGCGACCCCGAAAACTTCCGCCCTAGTCGATTTCTCAGTGAGGACGGGAAGGTGTTCAAGAAAAGCGATAATGTGATCCCGTTTTCTGTGGGAAAGAGGCAGTGTTTGGGTGAAAGTCTTGCAAGAGATTCCTTATTCCTGTTTACAGCCAACATTTTCCAGGCCTTTCGTGTAGAACTAGATCCAGAAAAACCATCCCCTAGTTTGGAACCTGAAATTGGATTCATTTTGAATCCTCAGGAATACTCGGTGCAATTTAAAGTTCGTAATGAATAGAACTGTGAAAATGAAATATTTGCAAGCAGAAACAATTCTCGTCTTTGACATATTGACTCATATTTGTACACATTGGATCTTTTACTCAATTGTATGACTTAATATAAGGTACATTATATAGTTTTGAAACTAAATGAAATAGTTGTGCAGCATGCAGGAGCTATATTGTGATTAAAATTTAAACTTAAAAATGTATACCAATTTCTGCTTTGTACAAAGTTCACTTGTCAGAACAGGGAATTCGAAGCCCAGCTCCAGTCCCTATTCTGTCTATCCGTTGATGACATTGGTGCCACAAATTGTACCTCGGCATTGGGTACCGCCTTCTTTAATAACTGTACAGCAAGACATCCAGTGTTTTCCTGCTAAATATATAATGCAGATAGATGGGCTTAACTCACATCTTTGCATATAGGTACATAATACACCTCAGATTTGTACTTTACGAAATAAATTGCTTATTGGACTTACATCATCAATCACTTTTACGCGAATGTTTTCCAGTTTTGGGCATTTGAGAAATCCATGGAGAATACTCTCTTTGGTTAGTTTTACTTCCATGAATGAGTTCGAGAACGACTCCATCGCAAAGTCTCGTAGTTCTATAAAAAAAACTCTTGGATTATTTCTCTCTAATATTCCAATGACTTACGCTTCATAGCATAAATATATTCGTTTTACCTTTTAGATGGGTTATGTTACGTGGATATTGAGTCACTTCATGCGTTTGTTTTGCAGCAAACCATATTCCAGTAATACCGAAATCGTCGAGGTGGTCTCCATAAACCGTCAAATTCTGAATGTATGGCCAGTATATGCAAATTAATTGAAGTGAATCGTTTCCTATATCTAGCCCGAGTTGCTTCAGATTTGGCATCCAACTTTGCAACTTGCGGATTACTGGATGCCTCCATTCATAATAGTAGTCACAATGAAAAGTGGTCAAGGATTTGAACCTCTCGGCTTTCATATCTGGACGCATAAAGCTTTTCAGAATAATTTCAGGATATTCTGATAGATACGGATCACAAGCATCTTTCTCAAGCTTTAGGGAGGCCAGGTTAGGTAAACTTTTGAGAAAGGTGAGGTTAGTCAGTGGGCGACCTTTCAAAATCAAATTTCGGAGAGAGTGAATCACAGGAAATGTGAAATTCTCCAGGGGTTCGTATCTGTAAAATTCTAGCTTGTCAAAGCTATCTCCCCGATTTCGGAGTGAGCTTTGAATAAAATCCGAAGAAATTGTCGACTCGAAATCGAAATTGATGGGGTCCCACGGGGATCTGATGTCATGAAACAGCGACAAAACCAATCTATTCCTTTTGTCATAACTTTCAGTGCGGGTGGCACCTCCCGTGAATCCGATTTTGGCGTTGGGGATTCTGCTTAAAATTGATTTAGAAACACTTGCTTCCTCCTTTTCCTACATTAGGATAGAGTATTTTAATTAGATTATTAAATGCCAAACAAAAATTTAAGAATAAGCTATATTTTAATCTCAACTTACAGATAAGCCTTTCATGTCTACTTGAAGATGCTCCAATTTGGGGCAATGGAAGAATCCATGGAATGCGGAAGCCTTTGTTATTCTAATTTCCAAACTCGCTGTGGTTTCGAAAAATTGTTCCATTGTGAAGGTCCGCAATTCTGTGAAAACAAAAGGTTTACAATTAGTTGACTAGTGTAACAGTAAAAATTAATTCGACATCAAAGAATGTGCTAGAACTCACCATGAAAATGTGAAACATTTTGTGGATAAACAACCCGTTTCTTCCACTTGGTGACAACTCCAAAAAGGTTTGTGTACTTTGGAACCATTTCCACTCCGGTGAGTCCTACATCGTCTAGGTGGTCCCCTGCAATTTGTAACTTCTCCAAGGAAGGCCAGTACCGGCACACCAAATGGAATGTTTGATTCCCTATGTCTAACCGAAGATTTTTTAGATTAGGCATCCATTCCGCAAATCTCTCAAGGTAGGCTGCCCTCCATTCGTAGTAATAGTTGCAATAAAATGTGGTCAGAAAGGGTAGCACAAATCCATTCATGCCATGCTCATTTTCGGGATCTGGATCTGGCATCATCTCATCATACGGAATATTTCGCATGTTATCCTCGTTGTCTTTAAGTAATTTCAATGATACAAGGTTGGGAACACCCTTTAGCCAGCTAAAATTATTAAAAGGATGCCCCAACAATGTCAAATGACACAAGGTTTCAATCACAGGAAGTGCCATGAAGTTTTCAGAGGGCGAAAACCTATAGAACTTAAGTGATTTTAGAGAGTTTCTCTGGAAATGGAGAGCGTCATAAACGAGTGTTGGTGGAATATCTAATCCAAAAGTGAAAGAAAAGGATTCCAAAGTGAGTCCAGTGTCCATGAATAAATCCAGTAGGCATTTGGGGAAACTGGCCGCGTTTATGTCAATTGTGTCGGAATCCCTAAAACAACATTTTAAATGTAAAATTTAAGCAAATAACATTCAGATTACGTAAGAAGAACACTAAGCAATATAAGTAACAAAATCATATCACGTACGACAAGAGGATATCCAGCGACTTCAAATTCAATTTTTGCTTGTTTACTAGCCGTATATCCTTAACGGTATTTATCATCTTCTCCAGTTCCTGCAGACAATATTCGGACGACGAAAGATTTAGTCCTAAATGCTAAGGAGAATAATAATTTTGAATAATATTAGGGATGTTATTCTACAAGTGTGTATTATTTATCGGTATGTATATCTCGTCTTATATATTCAGTTATATGTACCTTTAAATTGGGGTAGCATTCGAGAAGTTGTTTCCAGCAGACTGGCACATGCAGTGGAAGGTCACTAAAGCTTAGTTCGTCAAAGTTGATATCCAGTTTCAGTGATTTCAAATGGGGATTTACTTGAACTTGAGGAACTTTATTCTCCGCATTTTGTTCCTCCAGCCCATCTTGCCAGAGAACAATACTTGCCTCAAGCACTTCCAGATATGGAGTATGCCTACAAAATACCATGTCCTGGAACAAGGGTGTCTCCAAGGTCAAGTGAAATTTCTTCATAAATTTTAGCTCTGTAATGGAATGCCCCAATTGGTTCCAAAATTTTCTGAATAAATCCAGATCATTGTTACCCATCAGTGTTAAGTGAAACCCGAATTTTTTGTATTTCTGAAGTCCACAGGATTCAAAGTAGTTGTTGGACTCCACGCACTTTTCCAGGAAGCTGGAAAATTTACATCTTCTTTCAGAATACACAGTCAGATTGGAAATGTAAGGATCTTCGTGCTGAAGCAGAATAATTGGTCCTTTATCCAGCCACAAAGGAAGAGAAAGTTTGTGCCAAAATTTGCAGACACGACGGCACACGGCTAACTCCTTGAAATGACATCGCTTGAAAACTTCTTGGAGGATCTGAAATGAGTTATTTAATTTAGTATTGGAAATAGTACATTTTACTAACTGAACACGTACGGTTTGACTTACCAAATCAATCATTAAAGGATTTATTGGATTTTCCATTTCGATATCACAATTAAGATTTTCTTCAAAATTCATATTCTGTGCACCCAGTGTGTTCAACACTGTTAACTCACCAAACGACATTCTACAAATGAATCTATTCCTCCAAAGGATCCTCCAATAAATCTATCTATGAATCTGAGTATCCTCATCCTTCAAAAGTTGAAAACGAATATGTTTTGTTGAGGGTACGGTCCCTCTGCCAACGGATTAACTAGGTACTTCTAAATTCCAAAAAGCATATTTTTAGTCCATCCATAAGTAGAAAGGAGACAGACGCATGGGGAATGGTACTTAAGTTTATCTGCATGAAGGTGCAAGCACGTTTTTAAAGAGGCTTTTTATGCTTTTCCGTAAAATCTCTATTGTTGCCTTGTATTGAAACTGACTAAAAATAGGACCCATAATAATGTCCATTGTACCAAAAGGGTTAAAATCTTGCACGTAGCCACAGAATAATCATGAAGAATTGTCGACTCGTATGACAACTTCAGGTACCTAGCGTACCTACTAATCCTACCTTGCCTTGTCTAGAGTTATTATTGTAAGCGACATACTCAACATCAACCTTTAAAACATGTCACAACCACTTGGTGTTGGTTTCGTAGTTTGTATGTGCACGGTTATATGATTCGTGATGTGTGTACATAATATTACTGATATTCGCCATCACTGCATTTTCAATACATGCTTTTATTATCCCATTTCATTGATTTAATTGAATTCCAACTGGTGCATAATTTACACTAACTATACAGTTGTAAGAGGCAAATCAGTTTTGTCAATTTAATAAATCCGCCAGTGATAATGTACTTTTGAAAATTTTAAATGCTGATTTACGATTCAAGGGATAATCTAATTGTCGCAACATGCTGCATATTTGCTTACATCGACTATTTTGCTTGTCCAAACATAAATGAAGAAATTAATGGGAATTGAAGTACAAGGGTTATAAAGTGGCATTCCATTTAAATGGGATGAAATATTTACCCAAATAAATAATTTATTAAAAATACGAGTATTAAATACTTGGTATTGGTATCTTAATTATGTTAAATTGCAAGCCTAATTTATATCCTAACTTCATATTTCAACAGCTTTTTACATCGTACATCATAGGTATGCCCCGGCCCTAGCTTCTTCGCCTGATGTCTTGCACTGGTAACGGATCCATAGGAGTAAACGTCACAAATTGCCTCTTAAAATTATTGTCGTTGATGTTGACGCTCCTGTTTGAAACGATTAAATTTTTCTCGTAGTTTTGCTTTAAGCAATGCTGTGTTTTGAATCGACGTAGATCCAACATGGGATGCATCAGAAGAAGTAGGGCAAGATTTTGCTTCTCTTGGCAGGAGTTTGATCTCGTTCTTAGTGGACTCCAAACTGACATTATTTAAATCTCTATCTTCTCCCTGAGCTTGTTCTTCCACCGGTGATATAGTGGGAGGTGTAGGGGGAACAGGAACAGAAAGCTGCTCGGTCATGACGGATATCCCATTGGAACTGGTGCCAGAATAATTATTTTCATGAATTTTCTCGAACCTTGACCTAGATTTCCATCGGTTAACTCCATATTCAATCGTCAGTGATCTATCAGCAGAGATATAATGTTTTTGCAAGAGAGGCGCCGAGAGCCGAAAAGCCTGTTCATGCAGAAGTTCCTTACAAGTCATGGAGAAGAAGGGGGTCACATTCCAACTGAGATCTTGTATCTGTTGGATTTACAATCACAAAAATAAGTGTTTGTCGCTTATATATATATTTACATACAACATTAGTAGACATTGTACTTTTAACTTTCCTGTGAAAACGCTTACCCTTCGTCGGTTACTTTTAATTAAAAACTGAGCCCGGAATTCGGGTGCTTCATTTTGAACCAAATCCGTCAGGTCAACACATGCGACTGAGAAATTGTTCTGCTTCCAGTTTGTCACAGTGAATACTACTGAATACACAGGGGACTGTCGTTGACCCACCACAGTTTTTACAAGCATTGGGGTGGACACAAATTGAGATGGGGATGTTCCGGCATGGAATTCCGGAATAACAATATCTATAGGTTCGTCCAAAGTACTTTCCTGAAACTGGTGGCATTCCTTAAAATGGTCCACCACCGCTGCGGTAGCATTTTCCCGTTTTATCTCGAACCCACAGTCGATCCCCATTTGCTGACAGAGCGACACGGATGGTCTAAAGAATAAAAACAAACTTATAATAATTTTTCCGAACTTTGAAATTTCCATTGACACAAACCATGTCATCACAACGGCACTCACCTGAATTTACAAATTTCATTGTGAAGTGATGCCTCCCTCCTGTTTAGTTTTATTTCGCATCCATGCTCCTTATACGCACATTCCAGTTCCAAGGAATCCATGATGGTTTCCAACAGTGGGACTCGAATCTTCATCGGAAAGAGGATCCCACATTGAGGACAGGTCTGGGCTCCAGATTGGCACGGCCCGCAAATAATGTGGCCATCAGGACACTGGAACACTTCGTCCTCCGGAATCTCCTGACATTTTGAACACCTGAATTTCTTCATATTTGAAGCTCCTTTCAAAGCAGTCAGAGCCATTGCCAGCCAATAACCCAGTAGTACTTGGAATCTTCACAAAAGGTGTAAGTAGACCAAGTAAATGTTTGTCGCGTAACGTTTGTCAAATAAAGATAACCTTCAATCCTCCCTAGATGACCCCAAATTTATTTGGCGACTGACGATGAAGACTGACTGCTTCGGTAATCCAACCAAACAAACTAAAAGCTGAAGGCGCAAGTACTGGAATCTGCTGTGCCGCGATATGCCGGGAAAAAGCTAGACATTGACCTTAGTTCATCACTTGCTTCCCTCTCTGTCGTTCGTATCCTTTCCCTAATCCCCTTTTTACTCCTCTTTCCGTCCGCCCGACACCACTCTAATTAATTAATAATTCATAATTAGACCACTAACAACTAATGAAATTATTTCTTTTTATCACGAATCCCGACACAAAGTTGAAAAGGTGCAGGTGTTCCCAAAACCTAAAGGAGAGGAAGTATTCAATTTTCTGTCTATCTCACCTGAACGCATGCACTTCTGCCCTATTTTGTCAGTTGTGGAATAGTCTTGGCCCTGCCCTGCCTGCTTCTTTAAATGCACTTTTGAGTACTAATTAGTCATTTGTAGTTCACTCACACGAGTCTTCTTTAAAATGGTACTTTAAAAGTAAACACAACCAGAGGGACGGCAGGTATATTATGCAATGCTTTGTTTTTTGTAAGTACGGTGGTTCTTATTGACAGGGAGCATCGGACCACCCAGCTGACAAGTTTTCCCGGTGGTGCACAGTAGTGCACACAATGTACCTACTACTGACATTCATTGAGAAAGAAGCGTTCAGCAAACAAAGGATAATAAAAAAGAAAAGGAATGGATGAGAGAGAGAGAGAAAGAGTTGATGTTGATTTGATTGGTAAATATTAGGTATACTACCTCCTGCAATTCCTAATTTGTTTAAATTTGCAATATACAAGAAATCATCATTCCTCAACCAACGCAAACATCACCTCCTCCAGAGGTAGGATTGATCCACGGCTCATAGCTTCTGTAGAACCAACCTGAGCACTTATGAAAGACACCACTCTGGGGATAACGTATATATTGTGCCAAAATAAGGACTCGTTGAGGTAAAACTGCAAAATGTTGAATGTTGCCCCTTCCATTCCTTCATTCTTGGGTATTTTTTTATGTGTATTTCTTTCCATTTTCAACTTGGGCACGAGGAAGGAGGAATGCATGATGCCTGAGAATACAACATGCAATGCAACAGGATAATATTCCTGTATCTTTTTTGCATAATCAGAACATTCAGCTGAATGTTTGAATATCAACATATCTAATATATTATGCTATTTTACTATTTTACTCTGCTGATAATATTTGCGTAGCCTGCAGCTAATTGATTTGGTTCCTTGGGGGTGGAATTTCTTACAAATGGTGCGCCAGCAGGGATTTTGGAACCCGGATTTCCCGGAATTTAAACACCTTAAAATCCCGGAAATTTCGAAAAATTTCCAAAAAGTTTCAAAAAATTGCGAAAATTTTCAAAAATTCAAAATTTGTAATTAAAAATCCCGGAAATCGTATTTTAAGGGACTTAAAATCCCGGCAGCGGCGCTGGCGCGCTGGTAAAGAAATTCCACCCCTTGCTTTTGCTTTCCTCTCTGTCAGACCACGCAAATAATATAATGTGTGCCAGTGCCAGCCAACTGAGCCAACCTGAAAAATTAGCGAAAGGGAAAATGCAATGGTTTCTCTATCCCAGTCTGAAATTGATTGATGGAGTTTCCGTTTCCGAAACCAAAGGAGTTTCCGAAATTGTACTCGACTTGCATGGTTAACGTGACAAACCACTATGAACATTTATACTTACATATGCATACTTACAATATTATGCTGTACTCCGAAACTGCAAGAATTGGGGCGTGTTGGAGCTACAAAGGAAATTGCAGTATGTACTTGACTATTTATAAATATGTTAATATAGCATTTAGGATTTTATCCTATTTGGTAGTTATATTTACAACCTTCTTGTCCAATTTCTTCATTGGATTATTTTGTTAAATCAGTTTCAGCGACACTGAGGGTAACATTTGGTTTGATATTTCCATTTTATTAAAGTCATATTTACAGAAAAGCTGAGGCAAGTAACAAACTATAACCATAGATGATAGATGTGTATGTTGTAGCGTTGTTTTTGTGAAAGCGTTGACTAAAACGTTCTATTTATATTCCACAAGTATCAAATTTATAGCTTGGCAAAGGTTGAAATTCATAATAACCAAAGGGGTCAGTCGGTCAATGAAATTTACGCTTCCAATGAATACCTTGAGTGGCCGACACGATCCATAAAACCGACTCATCCACTTACTCCTGTGGACATCCGAGCGGCGCCTCATGTTATCGATTACCTTGACCGAACACTCGTTCACTTTCCCACCAGCTTTCAGCACAAAACCAATGAATAAAATAGCATCCAGGTAGATCAACAAGTACAACCCCCTTTGAGCAAGATTCAATGTTTCTCCGAGTTTAATCATGAGAAACATGCAGGCTACCTGCATGATTGATGCCAGATTTAGGAATATGAACACAAAAGTGTCTTGGTAGATGTAGTTGAAAATGACGCAGAGGAGCTGAACCTGACGGTATACTTTCGACTGCTTCATGATGCCAGCGGACATGGGCTCAATGACGAAGTTTCTGTTGTTTAAAATCGATGCTGTTTTTCTATTTAAAAACAATCAGCAGGATTTATGTATTTATCAGGATACATAATCTGTCCTTACTTTGTAAAATTTGGTATCGCAACATCTTAAAAAATACCTCTGATACAGTAAAGTATATTGCTTGAGGCAGTACGTCTGAATTAAAAATCCACTTGTCACAGTGAAGGTAACTGTTCCAGCGTAGTATGTCCAGAAAATCCCGTTGTACACACTGACCAAGACTACCCTGATAAGATTCCGGTAATTTTCGTGACTGTGATGATGGTGAAACTGGCACTCTTCCGAGGTATACGCCAAATTGATGGGGAGGCGGCATCTCTCATACCAAAAGTACATGGTCGATAAGCCTGCCACACTCACCGCACTCATCGTAAAAAGGTGCATGATCAGAACGAGTATCTTGTCGAAATTGCTCATTCGTGGTTTCCATCGGGCGGCTGCATGCGAAATAAAAATCGTTGCCACTTGATTTAATAATGACTTCATTACTACTTACATTACTTTGACTCAAAATGTACATCACGTGTATTACCATTGTGAAATTTTTCAAACTCCAAGAATGAATTAAACAGACTGGCAAAGGTCCGCTGATGATATAGCATTGAAATCTGCATTAGCGTTGCGCTGAGAAGGAGTGCTACAAAAAAGCTGCTTTGAAACCGAATTGAAATTGTAACACTGTGCCAGTGAGTGAGAAGTGAGTGAATCATTTGAATAATGACAAATATGTTGAAAGTAGTATTTGTAAGGTAGGCTTGAAGCCTCCACCCTCCAAGTGGTTCAAGTTGAAGGTGTTCTCCATTCCATTTGAATGGGATGCAGTGGTACAGATTCCCAATTTTTAGGATACGGGCAAAAATTGATAAAAGATTTTGGGAAAATAGCATTGTTGGTGATGAAAAGAGGATGCACTGCACTAGCACAGCCACTGTGGCTATATGTCAGGAAATTGTAAACAAAGGCGGAAATAATACTCACCAAATAAACAACATCATGCATCATAAATGCACATTCGTGTATCAGTAAACCAAACATTCACTCGTTGTGTTGAACAAAAGTTGTAAAATCTGTTTCAGTCCTGCCTGCCCAAAGTGTAAAAACATGGGAATTTTCGGTGGAATAATAAATTTTATTGTCCTAAATCTCAAATAGTTTCTATGAAAAAACACCGTACTGGAGTCTATTGGTCTATAATCGCTTTAGACTATTATGTCAAGTATTATGAGTTCAGGTGCACGGCATGGCTATAGTGGAGACGGGATATATTTATGTAATTCTCACAGTCAATGTTGAAAGCCAAACATGACTGTATGAAACTTGCCACAAACACGAAGGCAGTGTTTGATTATTCATGTTTGGTAACTGGAACTATAGAACTGTTAGTGGGGTCAACGCGTAGTTAAAAATCCATGTAAATATTTGTGCTAAACTGATTTGGAATGCAAATATGTTATATTTTTTCCTATTCACCATTTAAAATTTTTTCCCGCAGATGTGGCCTACTTTAAAGATTGTAATTTGCTCACAAAATAACTTAAAATGGTAACGCCAAGCCAAATCGGAGGTAGCTAAAAAACTAACTTAACTTTCACTTACAGTTTTGAAGAAAGATTCCAACAGCAATGAACTTCAAATCTTCTGGCCCTATCACTCTGTTGTAAGGAAGCACACACCCCCCATCATATCCAAATTGGTATTGCCAATCAATATTAAAATGCATCCGTGCACGAATAACGAAGCTGCCGTATTTATAATTGCATGCCAAGTCAAGACAAGTTTAATCATACTATACCAAGGAAAACAAATAGACAGTTTGCAAAAAAAAACTTATAAATTCAAATGGCATCATTATAAAATTGATGGTTGTGGTTGTCAGTTGTGACTGTGACATCCTTAAAATAAATTTTTAATTCCAATGGTAGGCGTAATAGGCATCAGATGCATCAGAATCGTGCTCGTCCACGAATACCGAATTCGGCTATTGATCAGTTCGCAATTATCATTACAGATCAATTGACGAAAAGTCATTCGATTTTCTTCGATTTTCTTGCTGTGTAAGAAACCAAAGCAATGATTAGCATAATACAAAACTTATATAAATGAACGTATTACTTTACAAACTTTAAGAGAACAATCAATCTGCTTTAACTCACCCAGCTTTACACTTTCCGAATATTTAATTTTACAGTATACTCCTGCGGATTTAACAAGAGTCCTATTTCAGCCTCCAAACTTGGAGATGGGTTTGCGGGGTCACATTCTATACAAAAAGTCTGGAAAATGTTGGCTATAAACAGGAAGAGCGAGTCTCGAGCAAGACTTTCCCCTAAACACTGTCGCTTTCCCACAGAAAACGGGATAACATTTTCACTTTTCCTGAACACTTTCCCATCATCACTGAGAAATCTACTAGGACGAAAATTTTCGGGGTCGCCCCAGATTTTTGCGCTGTGATGAATGTGATAGATGGCTATGTTGACAATAGTGCCTTTTCTAAAAGTTACTCCGTTATACTCGAAATCGCTCACAACATCGTGTCCTACTCCTTCCGGCGTAATGGAGGAAAACCGCAACACTTCTTCAATCGTAGCTTGCAAATATGGCATACTACAAAAGCAATTGGTGTTTTAACAATAGTTTGAATCTGAATATTTCGCAATAAAATACACCCAAATTAAAGGACGTCAAAAAACTTACGTTGGTCGATCACCCACAGAAACATTACGAGTGCCACCAGTAATTGAATGTATCTCGTCTTGAAGCTTCATCTGAACTTCCGGATTTGTGGCCATGTATAGAATTGTCCAAGCAAGGGTTGCCGACGTTGTATCAGTTCCGGCGAAAAAGAGGTCACCAATTATCGCGGCCAGCTGCTTCTCTGGAACCAAGAAAATTCTAATCACTATCGCATCCTATACCACGTCTTCCTAACATACCTGAATGATTACCAAAAATAATAATTTATACCTCCGTCTCTACCGTAGAACGTTGAATTTTTATCGGAAGATTGCATCTCTTTCAAATAAACATCAATAAAATCCCTACACGTCTCTGGTTGAAAA
Source organism: Dicranocentrus wangi (assembly GCA_036850665.1). Taxonomy (NCBI): domain Eukaryota; kingdom Metazoa; phylum Arthropoda; class Collembola; order Entomobryomorpha; family Entomobryidae; genus Dicranocentrus; species Dicranocentrus wangi. The sequence continues at coordinate 65,891 of JAANSN010000229.1, forward strand.
TCCTTTTTATGATTTTCAATTTCATCCACGACAAATGACTTCAGCTTTTCAAACGCTTTTCGACTTCCGGTATAGCCAGTTAGCCCAGGCGCAATATAGCGGAGCCAAGGAAAGACGAAAATTATTCCACCAGTTTTTGCAGGCTCTTTGAGCATTCTAAATTTAGCACACAATATTAAGTAAGTAGTTGGGAAATAGTTTTTTCATATATATCATTCCTTAACGTACTGGTCTAAGCTATCCGAAATCGCTCTCAGGTTGGGATCCTCCTGGTTCAATCTTTTCCCACTGACCACGGTCCACAAAGAGTTGACTACTGCCAATGAAAACAACTGTTTGACTCCACCTACGACAGCTCCATTTTTTCTCTTTAGTCTTTCCACGAGCTCCTCCACCTCATCCATTATCAAAGATTCCATCGAGTTCTTCCCAAAACCAAAGTCTCGGAGGTGACGGAGAGTAAACCGGCGATGTGTTTCCCATAGGTTACCTACACTGTTGATAAGACCTGGAGAGGGTGTACATTTGGTTCAATACATTTTGACATGAAACAAATTCATTGCAATTTGCAAAACATATATATATAGTTTTTGCTTTTACCAAATCGCTCTCCCTCGAACATAAGTAGAACATCCAAAGCTATCCTTCCACTTAGTTTATCTAATGCAAACATTTCCCTGGCTAATTTGGCATCACTAATTTTCACCAAACTAAATACAAATTCGATGAATAAGTTTGAAAATATGTACTTATTTATGACATAAAACTGTAATGCATATAAGTGGTACGATATAATTGAGATTGCTTCCTGCTGACTCACTGCCACTGAAGAATGTTGAACGTGAAAATTTCCCCAAATTGTTCACTCCATTTGCACAAACTCAAATGTATCTTTGGGTCTAATTTGAACAAACAACCTACGATTGGGAGACCACGCGGCCCTACACACAGCAAAAGTGAGTTATGTAAATGAAATTTACTTTTTATCAAAATGCAATGTTAATATTGAGTCGGTGGGTGGAAACGATGGAAATATTACCTGGTAGGTTTGGCTTATCACTTTCGATTTTTACGTAGATGTATGCCAAATACGCCAATGAAGCACAAATTAAAAGTAGCCACAACATTTTATAAACAAAATTTAAAGTCAAATAGTATTCAAAATTAATATGTAGACAGAAGGCTCACTGCTAACACTGAATGCTCACAACAAGTCATCAATCGTAAGCGAGCTGTCCATGCACTCAACTCAATACAGCATAAATTCCGCATCTCCATTATAACCAATTATATCCTTGTGGAGATGAGATTACAGCTGGAAAGCATGGATATAGCATATAATGATATCGACACAGACAGATTATAATCAACCTGAAACCTGTGTGCTTCATTCGGATCTGTAGCTGTGCCATCCTGACATCCCATATTTGCTATACATACCCTCCAATCCACTTCTAACATAGGTAAGTTTCCTAACTACTAAAATGTGTGAGCAACTACGTGTGCTCAAAGTGCAAATAGTGCTTGCTGTACAAATGCCATCAAAAACAACTGACCACTGTGACTGTGACTACTACATCATTTTTGAGCTTGTTTTTTATTTTTCAAAGGTAAAGTTGTTAACGAATTGAGATTGAATGAAAATGCTGAAAACCAGATAAAGCCGATAGATGCTATTTGTACAGAGCGGAGGGATAGAGTTATACCTAGGTATACAAGTCCCGAAGCTTATAGCTGATACAAACGTGAGTTGTGCTTTCATCTGCATCTGCATTTCCAGTTGATAAAAATGAAAATGCATGCCTGGGATGATAAATCGTGCTCACATTTTGATAAACACCTCAGAGGTACCTATAAATTTGATTTTGCTAACTACTATAATAATGATAGTTCTGATCAGCATAGTATTAAAATATTAACCTTTACTAATGTAAAAATGGGATCGTTTGACTTTATTTAACCAACAATATGAGTTAAATAGTCAAGGTCAAATCAACATTAATATTACAATAAAAATATCACTTTAAAAACTCCAAACATAACTTTTACCGGTGGAATAATAATGATTCAATGGTACATCCATCTGGAATCCGCATTCTTACGCATGATTTTCTTACGCATTCCGAACTTTAAATTGTACAGAATATTCCTGGGGACTTAACATTAATCCGATTTCAGGCTCCAAACTCGGCGATGGGTTTGAGGGATCGCATTCCACCAAAAATGTCTGGAAAATGTTGCCTATAAAAAGGAATAGTGAGTCTCGAGCTAGACTTTCTCCCACACACTGTCTCTTTCCTACAGAAAACGGGATCACATTATCACTTTTCTTGAACACCTTCCCGTCCTCACTGAGAAATCGACTAGGGCGGAAGTTATCGGGGTCGCCCCAAATTTTTTGGTTGTGATGAATGAAGTAGATATCAATGGTTACAAAGGTGCCTTTTCTATAGGTTACTCCTTTATGCTCGAAGTCGCTCAACACCTCATGTCCTCCTCCTTCCGGGGTTATCGTGGCAATACGCAGGACTTCATCGATCGTAGCTTGTAAATAGGGCATGCTAGAATTTTTCATCAATTCTTTACTGTCAAAATTGCGAGTACCTGCATAATAAGCTATTAAAAGGAATGCGAAAAAAATTACTTTGGTCTATCCGCCACAGAGACACTGCGTGCACCACCAGTAATGAAGTCAATTTCCTCTTGAAGAGTTTTCTGGACTTGGGGGTATCTAGCCATGTAGAGAATTGTCCAGGCTAGTGTTGTCGATGTTGTATCAGTTCCAGCAAAAAAGAGGTCTCCAACTATGGCAGACAACTGTTTTTCTATAAATAGTAAGAGTTGCAAAGTTAATACATAGTTGCAATTATTTATTACATTCGTTCGCAGTTGTGCTGTTCAAATATAAAAAGACGTCAACTTTTGTCTTGGGGAAAATTTTTACCTCCTTGTTTTCCATAAAAAGTTGAATTTTTATCACAATTCCGCATCTCCTTCAAATAGACATCAATGTAATCTCTGCATGCCTCTGGTTGGAAGTCCGTCTTATGTTTTTCAATTTCATCGACCACAAACGACCTCAGCTTGTCAAAGGCCTTTCTACTTCCAGTGTACCCAGTTAACCCTGGCACAATGTGGCGGAGCCACGGAAAGAAGAATATTAACCCCCCGCTGTTTGCTGGCTCTTGGATCATCCTATTTAGACCGTGTGCACCACCATTAACATGTTAATCTAAGTAGAATACTTTGTGACTTTGTCTTTGTAAGCAATTCGTTCATTCATTTTACAATTATTATAGCCTACCGTTCTAAACTATTTGCAATGGCTTTGATGTTGGGATCGTCCTGGTTCAGCCGTTTCCCACTGACCACACTCCACAAAGCATTCACCACTGCTAAAGTAAACAATTGCTTGATTCCACCCACAACTTTCTTTCTCTTGAGTCTTTCGATAATCTCCTCTACTTCATCCATGATGACAGTTTCCAATGTGTTCTTCCCAAAGCCAAAGTCTCGGAGGTGGCGAAGAGTAAACCGACGGTGGGTTTCCCACAGGTGGCCACTGCTGTTACTGATTCCTTTAAAGAAGAAAACAAAATCACATTTAGACTGCATACACGAAATCTAATTGCAATTTGAGGATACCGTCCCGTCCCCCGTTACCTAAGGGCTCCCCTTCGTACATGAGTAGCACAGGCATGACTGGTCTTCCAGAAAGTTTGTCTAATGCAAACATTTCCCTGGCTACCTTTGCATCACTAATTTTCACCATCCTAATATAAATTCATAAAAACATCCATGCAATTTCAACGGACACTAAAGAAAACTGCATTGTAGTTTAATAATTTCAGACTCACAGCAAATGAAGGATTCTGACGGCATAAATGTCCCCGTATTTCTCACTCCATTTGAACACACTCAAATGCAACTTTTTGTCCAATTCAAGCAAACTTCCTAAGATTGGTAGACCCTTCGGCCCTAAATAGCAAATTAAGTACATAGTTGAGTGTGATACGCATGTTGTTAGCGTACTTTGAAGTATATTCATATTAATGTAGATAAATAATGAGGGTATTTCTTGAAGCGGGATGCAAGTGAGATGATAAGTGGTATTACCTGGAAGATTTGGCCTATCTTTCTCGAATTTAAAATAAATGTAGGCAATTAAAGCACAAATTAATAGTATCCACAACATTTTGAAAAGTTCTAAAAAAAGTTTTTAGTTCATTAAATGTCAGGCGAGAGGCAGGGCAGGGACACAGCCCAATTAGCTTTTTTGTCTGTCGGAATCACAGTTTTGTTTTGTCTGTGTGGACTACATGACAAAATTGACAAATGAAACTGGACAAGAAACTAGAACAGCATCTAAATTATAAACTGTGTCATGTGTGTGTAGTTAAAATGATCAAGATCAAGGACAAACTCGCCGTGCACATCCACCCATACAGTAAAATCTGCACGTGAACATTTACTTTAAGTGGTGTGCAAAGTGCGGATTATACTCGACACTGTGTGTTATGATTTGTGATGACATACTCCATACTCCATTGTAGGTTGGTATGATGGCATTGATTGCCGTATTCATCATTCATCATATTACCTACCTATGCTATGTACTATAAAACTGTATAACCACTAGAGCTACGCGCTGCCTGGACAAAATAAGAACCTGTTACGTCAATTTGTTTTTGATTACTATTCAAGGACAAACTTTCGTGAATTGAGATACGTGAGTTGCCCGAATACATACTATTATGAGAAGTTATAGTAATAATAGGTCAGAGATATAGCGATGAGTCGGTTATGTTTCTGCCACCTACAATCCGTAACCTGGGTATATGTGCGTCGTGTATTCTTAAATACATGCGATTATGATGATGCCTGCATACAACAGTTTTCAAACAATAATTTTCATATACCTAGGTAAGCAACAAGAGATTTGTACTGATTTGCCAAGTGTATATTATATTATCAAGATCCTTTCAAAATATCAATCATGTATATTATTCCTCCGCAGTTGTAAGTAACAAACATATTTTCATATTTTAGTTTCCTAACGTAGGACTCTTAATGAGCTCAGGGGTACAACGATTCATATAATATAGGAACTTGATTTGATATTAACATTAACAAACTATATCATATCGTATCTCTACTCAAAAGTCTTTTAGATATTTCAGAGAACACTGATTCTTCCACGAGATATTCCATGCAACATTAAATTAAAATTACGCATTCCGAACTTTGAATTGCACCGTGTATTCCTGCGGATTCAACAGGAATCCTATTTCAGGTTCCAAACTCGGCGTTGGGTTTGCTGGATCAGATTCCACCCAAAATGTCTGGAAAATGTTGCCTATAAACAGGAAGAGTGAATCTCGAGCTAGACTTTCCCCCAAACACTGTCTTTTTCCAACATTGAACGGGATCACATTATCACTTTTCTTGAACACCTTCCCGTCCCCACTGAGAAATCGACTTGGGCGGAAGTTATCGGGGTCACCCCAAATTTTGGGGTTGTGGTGAATTGAGTAACTATCAATAGTGACAATAGTTCCTTTTCTATACGACACGCCGTTATACTCGAAATCGCTAACAACGTCGTGCGCCACTCCTTCCGGTGTAATGGAGGAAAGCCGAAGCACTTCTTCAATCGAAGCTTGCAAAAATGGCATGCTACATCAAACATCAAATAAGTTTTTAATCAATGCCTTACTGTTCCTAAAATCGACTGAAGGACGCGCATACAATAAAAGAAAAAAATTACTTGGGTCGATCACCCACTGAAACATTACGCGTGCCACCAGTGATTGAGAATATTTCGTCTTGCAGCTTTTTCTGAACTTCGGGATACGTAGCCATATAGAGAATTGTCCAAGCAAGGGTGTTCGATGTCGTATCAGTTCCAGCAAAAAAGAGATCCCCAATAATCGCAGCTAATTGCTTTTCTGCATATTAGAACAAAAGTTGCTGCAAGAACATTATTCTAGTGGATGTATACATTTGTTGTGCTAATAATACAATTCTTCACCTCCTTGTTTTCCATAAAATGTTGAATTTTTATCGCAACTCTGGACCTCTTTCAAATAAACATCAATGAAATCCCGACATGAGTCGGGTTGGAAATCCTGTTTATGCTTCTCAATTTCATCCACAACAAATGACTTCAGCTTTTCAAACGCTTTTCGACTTCCGGTGTATCCAGTTAGCCCAGGCACAATGAAGCGGAGCCACGGGAAGAAAAATATTATTCCACCGGTTTTTGCTGGCTCTTTGAGTACCCTATAGCATTGGACAAATACGCACCGTTAAAATCTGTNACCCTATAGCATTGGACAAATACGCACCGTTAAAATCTGTATAACTACAATCCGTTGATACACGAGTTAATCGGTTCGAGGTTCGAATAGCTTTGGCTTACTGGTCTAAACTATCTGAAATTGCCCTCAGGTTGGGATCCTCCTGATTCAACCTTTTTCCACTGACCACGGTCCACAAGGAATTTACTACAGCCAAGGAAAACAACTGTTTAATCCCACCCACCACAGCTCCTTTCTTCTGCTTCAGTCTTTCGATGAGTTCCTCCACCTCATCCATGATCAAAGATTCCATAGAGTTCTTCCCAAACCCAAAGTCTCGGAGGTGACGGAGAGTAAACCGGCGATGTGTTTCCCACAGATGACCAATACTGTTAATGATACCTGAAAATAGGTATATATGACGTTTGTGACATTATATTTTACCAGAGAAGACAAAACTTTTAATTTGCAAATGATATATCTTCCTATATAAATATACCTAATCGTTCGCCCTCGAACAAAAGTAGCACATCCATGACTGCTCTTCCAGATAGCTTATCTAAGGCAAACATTTCCCTTCCTAGTTTAGCGTCACAAATTTTCACCATGCTAAGAAAATACAAATTCATGATACAAACATAAATAGTACATAGGTTGCATACAAAAACTGTATTGTGATAGAGCTGCCTGTGAGAATATTTCTCCAGACATACTGCCAGTGGAGAACGCTGACGGCATAAAGTTTCCCATATTTCTCACTCCATTTAGCGACAGTCAAGTGTGCCTTTGTGTCCAATTCAAGCAAACATCCTAGGATTGGCAACCCACGGGGACCTAATAATCACCAAAATAATCGGTTGTGTTTGCGTTAGCGACTTCTCCAGCTCCATCAAGTATTTCCGCATATTTTACTTTTAACCTGAGGTTTGAGGTTGAGCGCATGATTGCTAGGGGAAAGAAAATTACCTGGCAGATTTGGCCTGTCCCTCTCGATTTTAAAGTATATGAAGGCAAAAAGGGCACAAATTAAAAGTACCCACAGCATTTTACAAACTATAAATCCCTTTTATGCTCACGATTAATTATTACGGCAGAACGACACAGCAGCTCGTGTCTACGATGAATGAAAATTGCACCGTGCCCGTGATGGCTGCTGCTTCTGCAATGAAGCATTTTTGCAGGTCTTGTTGTAATAGATGAGCTGGACAAGATGAACGCGATACTTTTACCTCAAGTAAAGTTTGTGGGTTTCATGATGTGGTCCAAAACTTGCCATTCTACTCATTCTCTCTTAGGATTAAAGTGGTGTGCAAAGTGCGAAAGAATGCTTGACATTAGGTAGTTATACTATCCCCGTACAGAATAATATGATCATGCATAACCATTACCATCACTTACAATTCATATTATGCAATATAATCAACCAATACAAATATAAAATACAGAACAGAGTTCAGTTGAGTGAGAGTAAGTACTACATACCTAAATACTCTCACTCAATTGAATTATATGATGTGTGGATGGCGTAGGTGAGATTGCATTTCTTTTCGAGTACATTGAGTTTATGCATATTATATTATGCATGCATTATGCAATGCAATGCAACAATGCAATCACAACGTCCTATATTACTACTATGAAGTCATCCGATTATAGAATGTAATGTTTTAAAGAATTTATTAAAAATTTATAAAGAAACAGACAGTTATACAGTCAATTAAAACGTTTTTACATTATAGTTAAAGAAAATACATTCTCAAGATCAAGTAAAAATAAAAATCAGCAATTAGTATTCGACTCTATTTCTTCAACCCAGTGCATTTTCTACTTGTCATGTTGGATTTATTTCATTGACCGGCTTGCCAACAAGGTCAGCCGCAGCCTACACACTTGTCTGACTTGTCCTTCCTCATCCTCCCCCTAATTTCCGCTCCACGAGCTTAATTTGTGACATCATTCTGCATACAACTTTTGTTGCATATTGTATAGGTATGTATTATTATTGAGATGATCCGATTGATTCGCAATATTCGCATTGCTGTCCATTTTAACTAGTTAGCTAACTACAAAAATAGAATACTATTATGCCTCTAACTAACTAACTAAAACATTAACTAACTAAACTTAATCTAGTTAGTAAACTAATAATTTTTAGCGCGATATATGGAA